>JAKCPI010026012.1:0-30330 GCA_023213315.1 Euborellia annulipes | reverse complement strand
GATGCTCTTTCAAATGTATATTCTCGTTTTGCCCTCAAAATTGTTTGAAGCACACCTTTACTCTTGTGCTTCATAGGAAAGATAGGAGAAATGGTTGCCATGGTTACAAAATATAAATATTTTTCCATACTTATAAATTTTACATCTGAATTCAAATATTCCCTACTGCCGGGAACTAAAAATATGTCGACACAAAAAATCTGGTGTGACAAGCACAGTCACACCAGATTTTTGTTGATTTTCTCAAAACTCGATGTTTGGACTTTGACACACCATTGCATAACACGGTCCACATAAGGTATAGGAGAGTTTTTTAAGGTTTTTTCGGCATCTAAGGCCATTTAAACCCCATTCCTATTTATTTGAAATGATTTGTAGTCTAATCAAATGAAATAAATTTTTCTCGCCTGGGACGGGGACCCCGGCGCGAGAAGCTAGTGTCTTCTCTCTGAGCCACGGGTCAAGGGCCATAGGAGAGTTAGTGGTTTTGAATTCCCAACAGTTACTTTTAAATGTTACATTAAAAATTTAAAGTATTTCTTATTTTTTTAGATTCTGGATACATTTAAATCAAACTTTGAGTGCTGAATTTTTATGTTATGTATTGAATGTTTTCTTTATTTTATGCTTAACTGCTTTGTTTCTCAGTTGGGTATGTTTAATCTATACTTCTATTATTTAATAACCTTTCTATATAATATAGTTTTAGTTTCACCTCTTTTTTTTTCAAATTTTCAAAATTTTAGAATTTTTAAAATTTGTTTTGTTTTTAGGGTGATAATAATAATATACTTATTACTTTAATTATGTGTTTGGCGTTTTTTGGTTTTCAATTTCTTTTTATCTGTTGGATTTTGGAGGAAATCAAATCTCAGGTAAAATTTTTAATTTTTTTTCTCTCCCCCGGCGAAAATTATTTTTTTGGGGTATATAAAGATGGGGTAAAAAGGGTAAAAAAAAAAACAAGACCAGCGGGGGGCGAAACCGCGGGATGTAGAGTAAGAGGAGAACAAACCCTCCCCCAGCTCCGGGGGTTTTTTATTTTATAAAATAAGAATATTTAAAATCAAGGTTCTTAAAATACCATTTTTAGCCAAATTTAACAAGAGATTTTAAAGAAAATTTTAATTTTGAAAAAACGAATTAATTAGTTACTACTCTAATCAGGGGCGTATATAGAAATTTTTTCGGGGGGGCCCGAACTGAAAATTTTTCTGCGGAAAATTTTTTTAAGAAACTAAATTTTTTTTCACACGAAATTTTTTGCAGAACATTTTTCCTTTGCGGAACCAAAGTTTCCATCCTGCGGAAAAATTTGTTGCGCTGATGTCTGTATATCCCTATATATGTGGTTTGGGAAATTTCGGGGGGGGGGGGCGGGCGCCCCGCCCCCCCCCTATATACGCCCCTGACTCTAATCGTATTTTAATAATAAATTCTAAAGATAAAATCATGTCCGATTTTTTGTCTTCTTAGGCCATATAGATTTTAACGATACATAATTATTCTACATTCACAAACTAAAGATTAATCGTCATTATAATCTACAGTATATTTTTGTATTTTAATTGGAATAAGATTAAATTAAAAATAAATTCCGAGGGGAAAGGGGGGGGGGGGAGGGGGCAGAACTCCTAAATGACGCTAGGGCCTTGAATTTGATTAGAAGAAAAAGTTGCCTTATTAAATAATTATTTATTAAATATAACAGCTAATATTTAATTTCTGAAAAATTTTTCAGCATTTTAATTTAGGAGCTAGTATTTATGAATGTGATTGGTATAACTTCGACGATAAAACTAAAAAATCATTGAAGCTTATTTTAGAAAAAACACAAGAGGAACTCGAATCTAAAGCTGGGCCATTTATAACAATGAATTTTAAATTTTTTATAGAGGTAAATATTGTGTATGCCCCGGCACGCCGGAAAAAAATAAAAATTAAATGAGTGAGCATATAATCAAAAAATTTAAATTTTAATCGAGAGACCATAATATATTTTCTTGTTTTGCTTTTTATTATTAAAATATTGTGGTTACTATGGTTATTTGAAAAAATAAACTAGCGATTGCTTCCACAGAAAAATAATTTATTTAGTAAATACACGTATTTCGGATTGCCTAGACATTCCATCTTCAGTGCCTCCTTAATTCGAAATATTTACTAAATAAATTATTTTACTGTGGAAAGCAATCTACTATTATGTTTATTATCGAAAATTAAAGACAAAATGTTTTTTTTTTTTTTAGATGGTGCGGTTTTCATTCTCCGTTTATACCCTTCTTTCTACGATGTTTGAGGATTAATTAAAAAAAAAAAATATAGCAATAGTTTAATAAAAAAAAATCATAGAAAATGTGCAATTAATAAAATAACTAGTTGCTTGAGCTTGAACTCAAATTATCAAAATAACTAGTCGCACCGCCCGCCTTCACCTCACTGGACTCCCAACCAACTGCCCATATGCGATAGATTCTCGTTTTTTCTTAATCCCATGCAAATAAAGTATCACCGTCTGCGGCGAACCCTTGCTTTTCCTTAATTATGTGTTAGTTCGAGCCTAAGTCCAAACACAAGCTCAGATCACAAAATATATTTTTTTTAATTCGTACTTTAGATTTTTTAAGAGAATTGTTTGAAAACCAATCGGTATTTTATATTTGTTCGGTTTACTTAACATATTAAATGTTTCAGCAACTTAGGTTCTCTCCGTAAGTAATAACAATTTTTTGAAAAAAGGTAGCAAGTTGAGAAACATGGATATTAAATAAACAGAACAAATAGCCTAATTATTATGAGACTAAAATACAAAGTAATTAAAAAAGTGGACTTGGCCACTTTGGCCTCTAGGCAGATAAATAGAATATACAAGGGCTGCTCCCAAAAAAAAGTAGCAAAGGAAAAGAGGCTCAATTTGAAATTAAAATAAAGAAAATATGAAAAAAATTTGAATAAATAAAAAAATAAGCTTCCAAAATTGAAGAGAAAAAATCTCTAGCTGCGAAGACATTTGGCACAAATATATCAGTTTGGAAAAAAATTAAAGAAATTAAAAAAATCTGGTGTGACTGGCGCACAGCACACAACTTTCTCTTACCTTCGGTAATCGAAAGTTGTGTACTGTGCTTGTCACACCAGATTTTTTGTGTCGACATATATTTAGTTCCCGACAGTACGGAACATATGAATTCAGATGTAAAATTTATAAGTATGGGAAAATATTTATATTTTGTTACCATGGCAACCATTTCTCCTATCCTTCCCTATGAAATACAAGAGTAAAATGGTCTTCAGAAGATTTCAATCGCAAAATGAGAATATACATTTTAAAGAGCATCTAAAAAATAATTGATTTTTGAATTTAAAAAAAAAATCGTTGGAGCAAATTTTGAGAAAATCGAAAAAAACTGAAAAAGTGAATCAGTAAAGTGCTAGTACTTTTTGGTCGATTTTTGATTAAAAGCTTATTTTTCCGGTCCCGGGGGGTGTTTAACTTAAATATAAAATTTCAATCTCATAGCTCAATTCCTTCATGCTTAAAATTGAACACACACCCACACACCCACCCACACACCCACCCACACACACACAGACAGACCATGTCGCGAAAACCACTTTTTTGGATTCAGGGGACCTCAAAACGTGAAGATCCATCAAAATCTCGACATCGAATTTTTGACATGAATCCAATACTTTCTCTCTATATATATATTACATATATACATAGGTAAGAGAAAGTAAAAAAAGTAAACAATTATGTTGTCTTCATTAACAGAAAGAGCCATTCTGACCTCCCTCTCAAAACGGGGATATAATAATAATAATAAAATAAAATTCAGTGGGAGTTTACAGAGAAAATGAATCTCTTAATATTTTGCTATTTTTTAAAGATATTTGATTAAAATATTCGACTATGTAATGAATAGATAGGAGTTGCCTATGAATTGTATAGGAAGGCTCAACTTGTCTGAACAAGTTTTGCTAGGACTTGTCATTCCATTATACAAGTATATAAAAATATAATATAGAAAGAACAAACTGTAGGCCTGATTGTAAAAATAATTTGATCATAGTGGAGAAATTTATTTTGACTAACGTGTCGAGTAAATAGTAAAATTAGTTTGGAAGAGAGGGAATGAATTCTGCAAAGAGAGGAGAGAGTCGGGAAGAGAAACGAGAGAGAGAGAGAATAAATACTCCAGAGAGAGAATTAACGAGAAAGAGTGGTCTAAAATGAGAATGGAGTAAAGGAATTAATAAACAATAATGGAAAATATTCCGAGTTTTAATTATTTATATTCTTTGGAGCCCTATGTATGAATGAAATTGTTTGCTTGCCTGATCAATCTAATGCTAAATAATATTTTTACATATAAATCTAATATATTAATTATGAATTATATTTCAATTTCTTCATTTATCTAATTTTATTCAAATTTAATCAAAAATTTGAAATAAAAATATCAAATACCTTTAAAACTAAGGAGGAATGCTCCGGGATCAGCGTCGTGCCGACAGGTGGACGCCATGTTGAACTAGGCACTGATAAAATTTAACACAGACACGATATAAAGTGCACGGAGCCTGAACGGCTACTGAAGCAATTGAGCTTGTGCATCTTCTTATTAGATGAATTTCAGCTGGAGGGGGTGATGACGTATTAATCATAATCCATCGTCTCCCCTCCACTCTCCCGGGGATGACCGATAGGTGATTATTAGAAAAATACCCTAATAGCAAATTTGAAGACGGGCAGGAATTAATTGTAGAGCACTTATAATTAAAGTAAATAATTGTTAAAAAACTATTTTTATATTTAACTTATATATTAGCCTATTATAAATATTATTATTTTTTTAATGCTTTAAATAAAATATTAATAAATCAATGTGAAATTATTTTCCCATAAGGACAGTTCACAACATATACCTGGTATGTACATGTATCTTGCCTGTATTTTAATAACTCTATATACAGTGGCGGATCCTGAGGAATTTCTCGGGGAGGTAATCTGGTGTGACTGGTGGCACAGCGCACAATTTTTTCTTATTATCGGTAATTTAAAGGTGCATTCTTGTAGTTGTTTACCAGAATATACAACGAATATACAAATCAAATTTTTTAAGTATGTTTTTAAAATTTTATATTAAAAATACAATTTTTTTCCCAAAAAAATATTTTTCTCAAATCTCGGGCAGGATAATTACCCCCTTTACTCCCCCCTTGTTTCTATATAATGAATCAACTACTGATGATTGGGCAATAAATTTCAACCGAATCGTCTTCAGTGGCGTAGCCAGGATTTGCTCCTGGGGGGGGGGTTGACTAGCCGCGCCGCCCCCCATTGGCGGACGGGGATCTGCCCCCCCCCCTCCCCTCCAACTTGCTCGGGCACGCCGACATCGGACCTTCGCTTTTTTTTCTTTATTTGTCCTTTTTAGCCTTTTTTTTCTATTCTATTTGTAATATATATTTTGAATTTTTTTCTCTCCTGGGGGGGGGGGGAGGGTTAAAACCCTAACCCTTCCCCCTGGTTGTGCCAGTGATCGTCTCAAAATTCAATAAGCATCCAGAAGTTTTATTTGCTTCTGCCTTCCTTTCTTCCTTCCATATTAATAATAAATATTTACATGTAAATAGACTAACTAATAATGTAAACACCTCTCTATCTTCTAGCAGAAACAATTAATTTAGTTTAGTGTTCTAAGCATCAGTGGTTGTTACGATAAAATTTATTTTTTTTTTTTTAAAGGACTTTTTTTGACATCAAAATTCATTTTTTTCAATAGTAGTCAGATACATTTTTGCCATTACTAAAACTTCCTCCCAAATTTTAGAATTTTTGTTTACTGAATCATTCGATTTAAAGTAAGCCATTATATCAAACTGATGTGTCGAAGGCTATTTAGAACCCGTTTCAATTTATTTCAATTGGACTGGTAGCCAGAAAATATGTCGCAGAATGAAATTACACCAATTTTATGAAATCTGCCTATTATGGTACAAAAAAATTTGTATTTGTATGCCTGGGACTACTTTTTTACACACAAATCAAAAATGAATGTTAGATTATGGTTTGATATGCAAAATTTCACCCAGTGATATAGCAGGTAGGATTTTGAATTTCGAAAAAAGTTCTATAGTCATCTGTAGCCTAGAGTAGGCCTAACTAGAGTAATTTTTTGGGCTTCGAAACTTAGTCTCTTTATTTTAAGATTTTTTTATTTGTTTTAAATATTATTAAGCTTAAAGCCCACAAAAGTTTTTTCTAAATGCCAAACAGAGAAGTACGTACAGAGAAGTAAGAGTAGTAGTAGTTAGAAAAAAATCTGGTGTGACTGTCGCACAGCACACAACTTTCTCTTACCTTCGGTAATCGAAAGTTGTGTTCTGTGCTTGTCCCACCAGATTTTTCGTGTCGTGTATATTTAGTTTCCGACGGTATATTAGAATTTAAGATGTAAAATTTATTAGTATGGAAAATATTTATATTTTGTTACCATGGCAACCATTTCTCCTATGCTTCCTATGAAGTACAAGAGTAAAGTGGTCTTCAGAAGATTTCAATGGCAAAATGAGAATATACATTTGAAAGAGCATCTAAAAAATAATCTTTTGATAGATAAATAGATTTGAGCTTAAAGGGCCCGCCCGGGTCCGGGTCCCTTCAGGAAAAAATTTCAAGAAAATGATTTTTTTTATTGAAATTTTAGCCATGAAAATTATTTTTTATTAGAATTTTAAGGTTGGAGCGCAAAGGGCCCGGGCCCCGGGGATATAGCCCCTGCCCTCCCCTGTCTGCGGCCTTGTACATAGTATAGAGAGCTGAATTTAAAATTATTGTAAATGTTAAAAAAATAATTAATTATCCACTTTCTCCAAACATTTTTATAATTTATCATAAAGGCCAAGTTTTTTTTTTTTTTTTTAATTAAAAAGGAAGAAAAAATTAAAAATCCTTATCCCCACCTGCCTTAGGAAAAAAGAGAATTTAGAAATAAATCAATTTTAAAATAAACTATAAATTTTTAATATTCTTCTTTATTCAAAGCAAGCTAGAAATCTTTTTATTTTTTATTCATACAATTTCTTTTAATTTCGGTAATTAGTATATTGAAGCCTAGTCATTCCCATTAAAGCTCTGTTCTTTGATTTAACTTAATAATTTCTTAAGATTTATTATTCATGAAATTGAATTCATTTTTTTTAACTTTGCTTGTCTAGTCTTAATACATCTTAAGCTTGAAGATGATTTGTAAACATTTGGATATTCTTATCTTATCATTAACTTATGCAGGAATATGGTAAGCAAAACTACTATATTAACTTATCCATACTATTTTAAAATAATATTTTCCTTATAGGGTGGAGCCAAAATCTTGGAAACGCTATCAAGTGATAGGCCGACGTTGT
Organism: Euborellia annulipes; assembly: GCA_023213315.1. Lineage (NCBI taxonomy): Eukaryota > Metazoa > Arthropoda > Insecta > Dermaptera > Anisolabididae > Euborellia > Euborellia annulipes. Next base: position 22,917 of record JAKCPI010026012.1, on the reverse strand, counting down.
ATAACATTTCTCGCTGGAAGTTGTGCCCTATTTTTATATATTGGAGTTCTACGTTATTTACAAAAAAATTTAGATGATTTCTCTGAAGCACTTTTAATGTCAGTTATTCTAATTTTATATACTGTTAACTACTCTAAAATAGTAATAATGATGGCTCAAAGAAAATCTTTCTTGAGGATGGTTGAACTCTACAAATCCTGCTATCGTATGGGCGAAAAGATATTAGACAAAGAGATATTTGAAAAAGTTTTTAGTAAGTGAAATATTTATATTTTATATCATTAACATAATCGCAATAATAATTATGTTTTTAGAATTTTGGGAGAAATTTATTGGAATACTTTTTAAAGTTTGGGCTGTTCTTTTTGCAATTGTGATGACGGATTTCGCTTTAACGCCATTGAAAAAATGGATTACACTTACAATAGAGAAAGCCGAAAATATAACAATAGGAAATGATTTTCTTATATATCCAGTAAGTAGTATTAGGGACTTTAAGTATATTCAAGAATCAGCGCATCACGGGGAGGCAGACAACAGTCTAGCGGTCTAGGATGCAATGATCCTGAAGTCTGACAGAGACATTGATGGTGGAGGGAAGAAAAGTTCTGATCCAAATTGTTTTCTATAACACAAGTTCGTCCATGCCATTAGTTAAATGCTATTTATCCATTACACGGTCCCGCAAAATGCATACACTAAAAGATGGAAAAAAATGCAAAATAACAAGCTCTTTACCAAAATTGATGACCAACGATATCTGATATGAAAAATTAACAAAAAAAAAAAAAAAGATTTTGTATTTGAAGAAGCAAAAAGCACATATTAAGAAAATTAAAACACAATCAGAATAATACGAAAAATACTTTCTCTTTATATATATTTCATATATAGGTTAAGAGAAAGTAAAATAACAAAAAAAGATTTATGATCGACAGAATGGAAACGATGGTAATAAAAAGATGAGAGTAAAAAATAACAAAATTTATTACTTTTTTTATTAATTATATTATCATCTAATTATAAAAAAAATAAATAACACAAGGTTAAGTTTCAAAAAAGCTGTGTGAAGATAACATATTAACGTCGAAATGCTGTTAAGCTAAAATAAAATCCTTTTGAAACTTAACCTTGTGTTATTTATTTATCTATAATTAGATGATAATTTAATTAAGTTTAAGTGTATTTGAACTAGTGTCAACGATGAATTCTTTGGATTATATTAATATTTATTTTATTATAAGGGTGTTTTATGGTTGTTAGAATATTGAATGAAAGATAGAAGAAAATGCAACCAGGATTTTCTTCTATCTTTCATTCCTGAGGAATAGATATTTTATGGTATAGTTGAGGCCGAGTCAAAAAAAAATATTTTTAGCAGTCAAATTTAATTTAATTTAAGCCGTAGGCCTACCAGTCGGACGTTTCGGCCCCTTGTCTATGCCATCTTCAGAGCAGATTGGCGATGAAATTATTTAACTAATATACCCATAACTTACAATCAAATACCACAAATAAAATATTTAAAACTTCAATTAGTTTTTTTTTTTTTTTTTACTGTGATCTTTATCATCTCAGATCCATTAATGAGTTTGTTATGTGGTTTTCCTATCTATTCAGCAACCATACACGAACGAATTTAGCAATTTTTTTTCAGCCACCCTTAAATAAAATTATTAAATAATTTCTTTTGCAGGCAGATTATCCATTTATTGATGATATTGACTTAAAATGGTATATAATATTAATCTCCTCTCAGTTATTTGGTTATTTTGCCTTTATGGCTCCTTGTCTGATCAGTACTGATTTATTCGTTGGTCTTTTTTTAATATATATATTGCCATTTGTTAAAGCCATGCAAAAAACAATTGAAACATGGAATCCAAATAATAAAATGAAATTAAATCAATTTGTGTGTCTTCATCAAACTTTTTAAAAAGTAAGTACTGAGACTACAATTTTAAGGGGTTCTAGTCTGCAATTAACTGAAAAGATTAGACAACCGGAGGACAGTAAAATATTCAAAGGGGAAATAAAGTTTGACAAAGTTTGGCAGGTAAATAAGTCCGTGACTTTATGAATTTCCCGCCTCTTAACTGAAATGGCAACACTGCTCCTGTCAGCAGGCAACTATCAGCTGACTCCTGTCGAAATTTGAACCAGCTGGGTCTTTTAGTTTTTGTTTGACACCCATTAATAGCAGACTACTTCGTGATTTGAGAAGAAAATGGAAAAAAGTGAATTTCGTGTGCTCCATGGCAAAAATTCATGAATTGGGATACGAATTGCTCCCTCGTCCGCCCTATTCTCCGGATTTAGCCCCGAGTGACTATTTCTTGTTTCCAAACTTGAAAAAATGGCTCGGCGGAAAGAGATTTGACTCCAACGATGATTTTGATGCCCTCGACAAATCTTATTTTTTGGAAGGGACAAAAATAATTGGAGAAACGTTGGACAAAGTGTATAGAGCTCAAAGGAGACTACGTTGAAAAATAAAATAATTTTTTATCCAAAAACCTGCGTTTCATACAAAAAGTCACGGACTTATTGACCTGCCCTCGTATATACATATATCTCTATGGAAATGAAAAACAATTTTTGCTGTTTACTGAAAAAACAGTTTGTCGGATTTATCAGGTTTTGAAACTAGACGACTCATATAATATATAAATTTAAAAAACTTATATAAATTTAATTTTTTAGATTCTGGATACACTCAAGTCGAACATTGAAAAATGAATTCTTATGTTATGTTTTGAATACTTTCTTCATTTTATGTTTAACAATTTTATATCTAAGTTGGGTAAGTTAATGCTAGTTCGGGACCCCAGGGGGGGGGGGGGGGGGGGGGGGGGGGGGGGGCCCCCCCCCCCCAAAAAAAAATTATTTATATAAAAAATATAATAAAAAAAAAATGTTATTTTCGGGGCTATTTTCCAATTGAATTTGTTTCCAAACAATTTATATAAATAGGGAAGGGGTGTATATGGCCACAGAGGCCCACACAAGCCCCAAATAAACCCCCCCCGCCAAAATTGCATTAATCCGCCACTGGGACCCCGGCAGTCCGATGATTTTATTTAAGCCACTTGGATACCAAATGGCTTAAATAAGAATGCGTGGACCCCAAATAAATATATATTATAAATACGAGTATCGTTTAAAGTCTTAAATGGCCTAGGTTGCCGAAAAGACTGTGTGAATGTGTGTGTGAATGTGAGTGTAAATGAGAAAAAAGTGTGTGTTTTTTTTGTAAAAAAAAAAGGTTAATGCTAACATTAATGTTAGCAGTAGCGTAACGTTTTTAGCTGAGCCCCCCCCCCCCCAGCAAACCTTTATTTCGGGCCCCATTGTCTAGGCCATACAAAAAATATTTTTAAAATACTGTATATCTCTGAACCCTGACGGCTCGGACCCTCTCAAAGAGAAATTTTCTTTATTTTTTTTTTATCTAAATTTTTCCGTTTTTATCGGAGCTACAGATTTTTAGCCCGGCCCAGCCCCCCGCATCGCGGGGTCCGCGGGTGCGTATGTTGCCACTGAATGTAAGAATTGATACAGTATTACGAGATTCAGTACAAAGACATAGTTGATGTTTTACGGAAATCGTAGATCAAAACTTCACTATTTTCTATTTATTATTTTATTTCTTAATCCTTCCTTTTAATAATAAAATTTTTTATATTTTTTTTTAGGGGGACAATAAGGAAAAAATAGTCACCTTTTTAGCGTGTTTAATAATGTTTGGTTTTCAATTTCTTTTTATCTGTTGGGCCTTGGAGGAAATTAAAGTTGAGGTATTTATTTGTAGATATAAAAAAAATTATAGATTTAATAATTTTCTTCTCATCATCTTTGTTTAAAATTAAATTTGCTTGCTTGTACAATGTTTTTACTGTCTCTTACCTACCCAGACAGCTTGGAAATTATTATTGCAATATTATATTGCAGAAATATTGCCAATCTTGCAGCAATGTTGCCGCAATATTTCTGCAAGTTACAAAGAGGCAGATATATGAATATTGCAGCAACGCACAGTGGGCTGAAATCGAAAAAAAGCGGCCATAATTATCTTTTTTTGGGCGGATTTTTACAAAATTAAAACTATACATACATAATCATATGTTCTTCTATACCCTTCAATATTTTCATATTTTACCAAAAGGGGTTGAAATTACCCCTTGACAAAGTTGAAAAAAAATTATGATGTGTGAAATATAAAGAAAAACATATGTCAAAAAATCAAAAAAAATATGCGTTTTGCAAAAATGACATTTATTTTTACAAAAAACATACCTGGGGTGAACTACCCCTTAATGAAGGGAGCAAAAAATATTTTTTTTGATAATTACAAGCAATACGTCTTTATATACATTTTAATGGATGCTGATTCCAAAGATGTCATCTATTTTTACTAAAAACATACATGTGGTGAACTACCCCTTACTCAAGGTGTTAAAAAGATTTTCCTTAGATAATTACAAGCAATATGTCTTTATATACATTTTAAAGGTCACTCGTTACAAAAATGTCATTTATTTTTACAAAATATATAGATGGGGTGAACTACCCCTTACTGAAGGAAGCAAAAAATATTTTTTTTGGTAATTACAAGCAATATGTCTTTATATACATTTTAATGGATACTGATTCCAAAGATGTCATCTATTTAAAAAAAAAAACATGCATGGGGGTGAACTACCCCTTACTCAAAGGGTCAAAATTTTTTTTTTTATATAAGCTTATATAAGCAATACGTCTTTATATACATTTTAATGGATTGCTGATTAAAAAGATGACTATTTTCTCTTCCCTCAACATTGGGGGAGGGAGGGGAAAGGGGCTCGAGCCCCTTGGGCCCCTTGGAGTCGGCTTCTATGTCTCTGTCATTATACTTAAATAAAAATTATTTGCTAAAAAATAAATTACAATATTCTAGCCACTAACTTCTGTTTTATGTTCCTGTTTACCACTGTCTCTCGCTGATTGGCCAGAGACAGAAGAAGTGGAGTCAGTGAGGGAAATTCAAAACTTTAAAATTTTGCGCCTAAGGCGAGCAATTGCAAAATTTCCAAACAGTGAGCAAGAATAAATTTGATGCATTTGCTCGCTGAAGGCATGTAAGGGGGTCCAGGGAGCTTTATCACTTGTATACAAAAATAATATAGTTATTTCAATAATATTAATAAGAATATGAACAAGAAAAAATGAAATTTTCAAATATTGAATATTCCCTTTTAATAGATTACTTTTTCAAAAGATTACAAAATTTGAGGCCCCCCTTCAAATTTTATGGTCAATCTAATAATAGCCTGATTTTATTTTGTCCATCAGCCCTTTGTCACGTTTCAATATTATCTATAAAGCAGAGAGAGTTCATATGGTTTGAGGGAAATCATTTGTTTTTCTGCCGATTTAATTATAAAAAAATTAATAAAAATTTTTCGGGCAAAATCGGGCAAAAAGTTTCGATGCAATTATGTTCTACATGTATTCTAGTTTCAGAATCTATTGAGTTTGTTAGAAGGCAAGAGGATGCCCATATACTTTTTTGAAATTGAAAAAAATTTATATTGCTTTTTTTTTACTTACAAAAAAATTTAATTAAAAATAAATAACTGTAATACAAGAAAAAGAAAAATATATTCAGAAAGAAGATTAATTTATCTATGATTAAAAAAAAATTCATTAAAATTGGATTAATATTAATACATGAAAAAAATTTCTGAATATCGACTTAAAACGCAAAGAAAAGTTAGTAAGTTTTCTTGCCCACTTTGGCGCTCTATAACTCGGGTTTGGGTTGGGTAAAAAAAAAATGAATTATTGTCCTGAGGTCCACATATAGTCTATTATTGGTGTGCAAAACGTTGTTTTTATATTTTGAAGTTCATTTTTTCGAATTATGGCCGCTTTTTTCCTATTTCAGCCCACTGTGCAACGTTGCTCCAATGTTGCTTCCTGAAAGGTTAGCTTGGAAAATTGTCGCTGCAATATTGTCAATATTTTGCAAGATTTGTAATATTGTTGCAATATATATGCAAGATTTGCAATATTCCTAGCTGTCTGGGCAGGATATATATAGCCTAATATAGGTTATACTGAGAAAGTTTTTTTTTTTTTTTTTTTTTTTTAGTATTTTAAAATTGGAACCAGTATCTATCAATGTGAGTGGTATAATTTTGACAATCGAACCAAAAAATCATTGAGATTTATTTTAGAAAAAACTCAAGAAGAACTTGAATCAAAAGCTGGACCATTTATCAGAATGAATTTTGATTTCTTTATAGAGGTAAAATATATAAATATTTATAGTTTTTGAGATTAATATTAGTATACTTTTGTATACCAGGAGAACATTAATCTCCGATTGGCAATTGCCCTAGGAGTTTTAAAAATCATACTTATATATAAAGCGCTTAACCGGTGTCAGATGTGTGAACGCACCAATCAGGCCTCAGCGATGCCTCAAGGGACAGCGCTGATTGGCGAAATTCAGAGAGGGCGGGGCGGAGTCGGAGAGGCAAATTCAAAATTTTTAACTACTAAACGCGTACGAGACGCCACCAGCCAGGGCTAAGTTGATTATGGCGCGGCTTTGCAGCGCCATAATCAACTTGTATATTTATATATTAGGAGGGATTTTTGGCCAATTATCTGCTTAATGTTTATTTTTTCTTTTTGTTTTAGATGTTACGTTTTTCATTTTCTGTCTACACACTTCTTTCTTCAATGTTTGATAAGAACTAGTTAATAAATATAGTAGTGAAGATTTAAAAAAATCAAAAACTATTTTAAATACTTGTAGGCATACATAGGCCTATTAATAATTAAAACATTAGCATTAGAAGATTAAAAATTTTAGGAATTTAAAAAAATCTGGTGTGACTAACCGCATAATCGAAAATTGTGTAAAAAAAAGTGGAGGGAAAATTTTTTTGAAATTTTAAACAGTCCAAGTATAGAATTCAGAAATTTATATTTAGGAAGTTATGAGGTGTGGAAATCTAGTTGTTGGTGGATATTTGAGTGGAAGTATAAAACTTCTTTTTTTTTATAGGATCTATCATTCTCACGACTGATGTGCATTATTACAGTTCGGAATTTTAGACCTGATGATGGCGGGAGGCCAAATTGTATTATGCGGATCAGTCGTGAGTAATAGATCCTGTAAAAAAGAGAAGTTTTATTCTTTCAATTATATCCTGGATTTCCAAGCCTTCCCCCATTCATTAATTACGTAAGAGTCTTGAGGGGAGGGGGGTAAGAAAATCTCTACGTGTCCTTATGTAGGGGAGGGTCTAAAACTTATTCTTACGTAATACTTTTTGAATCAAAATTCAATACCAAAGAATCTAATTTCATTTTGGATTCCCAATAGTTTCCTTTATTTTATAGTGTACAATATAATTTAAATTCTATTTTAATAATTATTATTGCTTATTGAAAAAAAAAAACAAATAACTGATAAAATTTTAAAGTATTTTAATTGTTATCCATCTTTGATTCTACAGAAAAAATTATAGAGCATTTTCCCGTGTATTAATTGCATTTTTATTACTTGAAAAATAGAAAATATTATATTTATTATTTAGAAGAACGAGATAAAGTCTTACGTAAGAAAGGGGAGTGGGGGTTCGAGAAATCTTATGTATACTTACATGGGAGTTGAGGGGTCAAAAATTGTCCTTACGTAATTAATGAATGGCCCCTAACTTCTTTTAGGAAGTTTTTGAATTTGTCAACGACTTGGATGTCAAAAGCTGTTATAAGTATTTTTTCTAAAAAATATAACATAACATCGTCCCAAAGAGTAACTTAAAAAATAAAAATAAACTAAAAAATGAAATTAACTTGTAGCCTTGTGTATCTTAGTACTGATTTCTCATTCTGGAATTCTATTGTAGTTTGAGAATGAGATTTTCTATATATGTAGCAGTGGGTTTGAGATAGTTAATTGTTTTTTTGTTAAATAACGCTCTTTAGGCACAAATTTTTTCCCAATTAAAGACAAACTCATCTCGTAACCGTTATAGACAAGTTTTTTTTTAAATTACTATTGGATTTATTTTTATTTATAAATATCAGCCCAAAGAGCAAATTCAGCTATTTTTTCCCCAGGGTAAAAATGTTTTCCGCATCTAGAAAAGTCAATAAGAAAATAATAATATAAGGCGTTGGCGATACACCTAGCGACGTTTGGGCTCGGTTGAAAAAATTTTTTATTAAGCCTGCCTATCGCTTAAATGTTTGCGCACTGGAAACGATCTTTAATTAAAGCAAAAAATTAAATTTATGCATTGTTGCATGGTATATTTAAAAGAATATCTAAGATTTTAAAAATATCAGTTGGACCAATGTTAAAAATTGTGAAATAAAAAAAAAAAAAATTGTACAATCTAACAAAAATATTTTGTGCTATATCTATGCTTTTTCATTTTTGTAAATTAACTCTTTTTTATCTGGTAAAAAAGTAATTTACTTGATTTTTTCTAATTTAAGCGAAAAAACTTTCTCCCTCTAGCTTTGTTACTCCTCTAGAGGGGCTAGCGTACTATTATTGTTATAATATTTTAATATCCGCTTAATTAACTGTTCATTTTCCTGCTGTAAAAATTTAATAAAAATATTTTTGCTATAATTTGAATATTTTTACTTTTTTCGCGCGTATTAGTTTACCTGTAAAGTACTGCCACCTATAATAATTATACATTATTTATAATATTCCTTTCCAAATAAAAATTTAGGGAGAATTCTGAATCACTTTGTAAGTATATTGACTGTGGGTCTTATCTAAGTTTTTTTAGTTTTCTTCTCAATTCAGTTTTTCTTATAATTTGAATCCTCCAAAAGGTAAGATATTTTAGAATTTTTTTTTTTTTTTGTATTTTGAATTTGTATTTGGCAAGATTTTTTAAATGAAAATTCTCTTGAAATTTTTTTATTGTTTGCAAAAAAATTAATTTTGATTTTTTTCTTGGTCAAATAAAAAATCAAAGTTAATCAAAATAAAAGTGGAAAGTAGCTTTTATTTGAATTTATTTTTTTTTCTTTTAGAAATAACTAATATTTCACAAATTTGAAAGATTCAAATACTGTACTAGATTTCTTTGGAAGGTATGTTACTAAAAAATTTCATACAGTTATTATTTAATATTTTATATTGAATTTTTATTAATTTTTTTTTTTTTAAATAAGTAGGTTATTAAAATATTTTTTTTTATAATAAGCTCAGCGGATTATTGAAACCATCCCCCTTCTTTATCATAAATATTTCGACAAGCCAAGCATCTCATCACTAGCAAATTTTTTTTTTTTTTTCCCCCCCCCCCCCCCCCCCCTTATTCTTTTTTTTATGAGGGTTTGTCTAAATCAGTGATTCTCAACCAGTGTGCCGCGACCCTTTTGAGTGCCGCTAAATTTTAGAAATCTCTATAGTAAAAATTATAATGCTTCTTATTTTTTTATTACTAGTGAAGCAAATTCTTATTGAAAGTATTCTTATTATTTGGACCGTTTATTTTGAAAGTGGTGTAGGTCCATTTAAAAAAAAAGAAAATGAGATTTCACATAATTTATGATTAAATTAATGTAAATTTTCTATTTATAACTAGCTAGCGGTAAATTTCTTAAAAAATTCCCATGTTTTGTTCAATTGAAACATTGGTCGGTAAATAGATTTTTTAAGTAAACAAATAAGTTTTTTTTTTTTTTTTTTTTAAACATTCACACTTTTTTCTCATTCACACAGTCTTTTCGGCAACTTAGGCCATATAAGACTGACGATAACCGTTAATTACGAATTTATCTATATTGGGGTCCAGGCACCTTAATAAACTTACTGTTGTTTTTGTAGAACATATTATTATACTGTATTTTACATTAAAAATTACTAACATAAACTATTTTACACAGTGTATTATAGGTAAGTTAACAACTTTTAAACTTATCTTCCCGTCAAATTTTGAAATCGTTAAAAGTGTGCCGCCCAAAAAAAAAAAAGGTTGAGAATCACTGGTCTAAATATACAAAATTTCGTCGTGAAAAGAGAAACGCGAAGAGATGCTCCCAGGCGGTGGAGTGTTGATGACCTTATATTTAAATTTTTTATTTTTATAATTAGGTAAACTATATCTTTTAAAATCGCATGTATTAATGATGAAGTTGCTTTTCAAAATATGTATAATAAAGATCGTGAAAATCAGCTGATTTTACCCTCCCTCAACTCAAACCGAGTAATTCAGGATTTTCACTAATATTTTTTTATTTTCAAGAGAAGATGCTTGCTTTCATAATCAGCCAAAAAATAGTGAATATATAAAATATATTCGAATTTTATTGTACTAAATATCCTTTTATTCAAAAATCTAAGCTTAAAATCAAAATTTAATTCATCGATATAGAGCGGGCGCTAGAGGTAGTTGAGTATGCAAAATTTGAGGACCGAATTCTGTCAATGGATTTGGGCTAAGAATAGCTACCAGAATAAGGATCCGGATCTTGCCGGGTCAATTTTTGGTGCAGTTTTTTTTTTACCCCCACTCCTCTTAATTCCATAAGAAATCAATGGAATACGTGCTAAGATGATATGAAGACTTGCAATTATAATCAAATTCTTATACTTAAAACCTCAAACAATGAAAAAACTCTTCTTGTCAGCAACTGAGGTGATCCTCTCTCTATAGTCCCCTGAGAAGTACTATCTTGCCGCCAGCTTCGGTGGTCACCTCTAACCCCTTCACCTCCTTTTTCTCCCTTTATTATAAATTTAAATGTACTGCCTTAAAACCACGCCAAATTGTGGGGACCGGCAATTATGTTCATAATCCACTACCTGGTACCCCAATCAATGAAAAATACTATCTTGCCGCCAGCTGCAGTGGTCCCCTCTAGGAGAAGGGAAGGAGGCAAATGAGATGAAGGGGCTATAGGGAACTACCGCAGCTGGCGGCAAGATAGTATTTGGAGCACCAGGTAGAAAAATATGAACTTAGTTGCCGGTCCCCACAATTTGGCGTGGATTTAAGGCAGTACATTTAAATTTATAATAAAGGGAGAGAAAGGAGGTGAAGGGGCTAGAGGGGACCCCCGAAGCTGGCGGCACGATAGTATTTTTCATTGATTGGGGCACCAGGTAGTGGATTATGAACAAAATTGCCGGTCCCCACAATTTGGATGGTTTTGAGGCAGTACATTTAAATTTATAATAAAGGGAGAGAAAAGAGGTGAAGGGGTTAGAGGGGAACATCTAAGCTAGCGGCAAGATAGTACTTCTCAGGGGACTATAGAGGATCACCTCAGTTGCTGACAAGAAGAGTTTTTTCATTGTTTGATTTTTTTATTATAATGATTTTTTTGCACCAGCACTGGAGGCTTTTTGTGCCTTACTCATTGTTTGAGGTTTTAAGTATAAGAAATTGACCATAATTGCAAGTCTTCACATTATCTTAGCACGCATTCCATTGATTTCCTATGGAAATAAGATGAGTGGGGGTAAAAAAAAAAATTGGCCCTGCAAGATCTGGATCCTTATTCTGAGAGCTATTCTTAGCCCAAATCCATTGACAGAATTCGGTCCTCCAAATTTTGGCAAGAAAGTCCATAATAAAATTACCTTTGTTGTTTTACTTGGATTTTTTTATAAACTATTTTTATTATATATAGAGTCTCAAAAGAATAAATGTTTAATGGTTAGTGTCAAACCTAAAACGTAATCGAATTAATGAATAGTTAAGCAGTCTAGACGGAAAGTGTAACTCGCATTCCCTTTACTATAGGCCTACTATTAATACATAATCAAGGCTTCATTCTACTAAAGAAATCAGTTTTAGTTATTTATAATATGCCTATATCTAATATTAATATGATCAATGTTCATCACGGGTCAAGCAAATGTTCTTAACTAAGAGATAGATATCAGCCACGCTTGATAAGGACAAAGAAAAGCAAATTAAAAGAAATAACCGGTAATCGGTAAATCATAAAATTCTTCAGATATTTAATATCAATTAGTAAAATTAAAAAGATATTAATTTTTTTAAATTTTTTTATTTATTCTCTCGATTTTAAGATAACATCATCAGGTAATTAGGTATCGAATGAAAGAAATATATCAATTATAGTTAACACAGAGAATTTTTTATAAAATATAAAAAAATATCCATCAAAATCTCGCCATTGAATTTTTGACATGAATCCAATACTTTCTCAATATATAGCCTGTATATAAACATACCTGTTATATATAGGTAAGAGCAAGTAAAAAACTCTAATCTAATATTATTTAAAGATGGAAAAAAATGTTAACAGATAATTTAAAACATGATAAAATTATAATCAAATAATTTAAATGAATTAATAATTTTCTTTTTTTTAGGGCTTAGCCTTTCTACTGAAAAATCTACCAACATATTGTAACGTTCCTCCGCGAAGTTCTATTCAAATTAATTCATACAATGATTGAAAAATATAACGAAGATTTATCTCAAACGCAATTATTGAATGTTCTGCTTTTTTTTATATTAATAAATTATATCAGAATTATTCTTATTGTATTCAAAAAAAGACCAAGTCATCGGGATTGTCGAATTTTTTGAAGAAATAAAAAAAATAATGGAAGAAATTCTACATAAAATTATTATTGAAATGATTTTAAGTAAGTTGAGAAAATTTTTATATTTTTTTGAAGAAGGATGATCAAAGTAAGCAAAAACAAATTTTGCTTATTCAACGTTTCTACCAATTTCCTTCCGTCTTTCTCAAAACAATTTTACCAGAATTATATTTTTTTTTTTAGATATCTGGGAGAATATCATTCAAACTTCTCTTAAAAACTGTTTTATTTGGTATTTTATAAAGTTTTTCAAATTGGTATCTACCATAAAGAGAGAAGTTAGTGTTACTAAAGGGAATGATTTCTTCATTTTATTTGTAAGTATTGTTTTAATAAAATCTTCCTCCCAAATAAATGAAAAAAAAAATCTTCCTCAGTAATTGTCCAATAATAAATCATAGATTATGTAAATGTCATATTAGTCTATAAACAAAATAAAAAGAAGGAAAAAATTTGCCCAGCTCTCCAGCCCAATTCTCCAGCTTTTTTCCCCGAAATTTCCAGCTTTTTTTTTTTTTGAAATTTCATAATAAATCATTTTGGGTATAGGAGACTTTGCAGCCAAGGAATTAAATAAAAAACTTTTATTTAATTATTATCCGTCGACGTTTCGGTCGCAATTTAACGACGGTTTCGCGACGTTTAATAATTAAATAAAAGTTTTTTATTTAATTCCTTGGCTGCAAAGTCTCCTATACCCAATTCAAAGTCTACAGCCACTTCTCATCACTAAATTCATTTTATATCACAAAATCCGGAGAAAATTATAAAAAAATATGGGGATTACCTCCCCTAGACTTTCTCGTATATTCTTTTAATTACGTGGGTGTATGAACACATTCTAAAAACCAAAGCAGCTAGATCGAGTATATGCATTCTTACACTAAAATTCAGATTTTGCAAATTTATAAGTCACTTGGAAGTAGTATTTTACTTAAAAAGTTTTTTCAAAAATTTTGAAATTTTCAATTTTTTTGTTATATTATAATAAAATACTCTATTTTAAAAAGTTTTTATTTTGACATTTTTTCGAAAACTGAATAGTTTTTAAAATAATCAAAGAAGAAATAGAAAATTTTCGTTAATTTTATAAAAATCAACAAAATATACAGGTGTCATTAAAAAAGGGTAAATATAAACAAATTCATTTGTTTCACAAATTAATTTGTTTATATTTACCCCTTTTTTAATGACACCTGTATGATTTTGTTTTGATTTTTTATCAAAAATTAACGAAAATTTTCTATTTCTTCTTTGATTATTTTAAAAACTATTCAGTTTTCGAAAAAATGTCAAAGAATAAAAAACTTTTAAAATAGAGCATTTTATCATAATATAACCAAAAAATTGAAAATTTCAAAATTTTTGAAAAAACTTTTTAAGAAAGTACTACTTCCAAGTGACGTATTTACTCCAAAAGTTGATAGAAATCTACAATTTTAGTGTAAGGAGCATATACCAAATTTCATCGATCTAGCTGCTTTGGTTTTTAAGCAATCGTGTTCACACACACACACACACACACACACACACACACACACACACAGACATAATGCCAAAAATGGTTTTTTTGGACTCAGGGAGGTCTAAAACGTGGAGAAACATCAAAATCTCGAAGTCGAATTTTTTACGATTACATAACTTTCTCTATACGAGAAAGTAAAAAGCTCGAACGAGATTCGAATACTAAAAAAAAAGTCGAATGAGATTTGTATACCCTACTAAAAAAAAAAAAAAAACAAAGGCTAGTTACGCCTTTGTCTATAGTATAAAAATGGGCACAAATATCAAATGTAATTTTAATATCAATTTTCATTTCTATAGGTATTAAGACTATCAACTGCTGTCTACGCATTATTTTTAAAAATGATCGAAGAATTGTCGGAATTTTGAAGGATGAATTCCAGATATTTTCTTTATTGAAATTTTTTTCCACTTTAGCAGTTTCAAGTGCTATTTATTTATTTTTTTCTTTTAAACTAGTAGTTACTAATATACTGTAGGTTCACAAAAATGTAACTTTGATACAATTTCCATAAGTATTTGTAACCATTAAGTGTCGATTTTATACGTTTCAATTAAAAAAAAAATGTGTTATTGTCTTTTATGTTTTTACATTTTGTTGTTAATTTTGTTTTATCCTCTTACCTCAAAACATAGGCGCCGGAACTCGGGGGGGGGGGGGCAAGGGTACATTATAGTAGATTAGTTTTTGTTTTATACTATTTGAACATATTAAATTATCTTAATTTTCAAAAAAAAAAAAACTTTGCCCCCCCCTCCGATTCAAATTCGTTCCGGCGCCCCTGCCTCAAAATCTCGACATGAAACCAATATTTTCACTCTATATATTGACATACGAAGAAGATAGAGAAAGTAAAACTGATCGCAGTTTCTCTAAACTTAGATAATTGAAAGTTATGTTCCGTGCTAATCACACCAGATTTTTCGTGTCGACATATTATTGTAATAATTTCCCCACTGTACGGTACATTAGAATTCTAAATGTAAAACAAAAAAAATATACCATTTCTCTTATCTTTCCTATGAAGTACAAGAGAAAAGTGTGCTTCAAACAATTTTGAGGGCAAAATGAGAATATATGTTTTAAAGAGCATCTAAAAAATAATTTTGAATCTTAATCAAAATCGTTAGAGTGAATTTTGAGAAAATAAAAAAAATAATACTGATAAAGTGCATGAGTAAAGTACTAGTACTTTTTGGCCGGTTTTGTTCAATAGCTTCATGTTTCGTCTCAGAGGGGTAACTAATTTAAATATAAAATTTCAAGCTCCTAGCTCTTTTTTGTTCTTGAGATATTTCGTTCACAACACACTCTTTTTTGAACTCATGGAGCCTCAAAACTTGATATTGTATTTATATTTTTGAGCTTCAGCTCAATCTAACAAGTAAATAAAAAATAGGTTTCACCCCTCGATGAGATAAAATTACCTATCTCAAATGCTCAAATGAAAAAGAATAATGAGATGAGATTTCTTTTAACAAAATATATTTTCATTTATAACTTGAAGTTATATTTTATCTCCCTGGCGCAGATATACATATTCCTCCCCTTAACGATTAAATTAAAGCCTACAGTATAATAATAAATAACCCTATTTAATATTTTAGAATCTTCACATCGACAAATGAATTAATTACTTTGAAGGAGTGTTAACTTCTTTTAATCCAAGTTTAGAGATTTTGGGTTTCTTGCTCTTTTTAAATTTATTAAATATTAAAATATTGATGTCTTATTTAAGGAGAATTTAAGAGGGTTTGAATTTTTTTCCTTTACTCGCGCTGTTACTCTTTCTGTTAAGTAGTGCCATCTATAATTTTTATATATTATGTAAAGTATTTTCCAATTAAAATTTAGGAAACAATTCTAAAGCACTTTAGAAGAAGAAGAGCCGGCTCTCGGTTACAATATATTGTCTAAATTTTAACAAATAAAAAAGTATAATTTGAAATAGGCCTACAACTTTTTTTAATTAAAAAAAAAACATTATCTACTTTCCCTTCTCAGGTAAGTTATTTGTAATTCTTTTATATGAACAAAAAATAAAAATTTTTTGTTGGAAAAATTTTTAAAATTTGTTTGTAAAATCCCTCCTAAATGGATGATTACAAAATAAATCGAATAATGAATTTAAAAAGAACTTTATTTCTACTGTAATTTATATTCTGCAAAAATTTTCTCTTTTTTTTATGTAAATTTTTTTTATTTAATGCCTTAATCAGGTGCATTATGCCACAATGAAATTTATAAAAATTTTCTTGAAAAAGATCAAAACCTTATTTTTAAATAAAACATTTTATTTAAGAAAAAGTTTGTTAATTTACAGAACTGTAAAAGATGGCGGTTAGTTAAACGGGCAAAATAAAAAAAAAAAGATAAAAGATTTTACTAAAATTTAATTATGTCAAGTAAATTTGACTAATTTTTAGCTGTGTATCTCAGTAGCTCTATTAATGTTACTCAAAATTTCGAGTAAAATATATGATTTTAAAATTATCTAAGTATTTGTGTTTTTAATTGCTTTTATTTTAAAAGAAAATTTTCGAGAATAAATAACATGTAGATTTTGTGCCACTTATATATTTTTTTTATGTTATACATAACATGAGAATTATTATACGCCTATATAAAAGTTTTTTACAAGTAAATAATTATTCGATTAAAAGGGTTATAATTACAGACAGGTGAAGTGTATAAAGCAGGAGTCGGCAAAATTGACGGAACAAGGAACCCTATGAGAGAGTAAAATTTTCAGTCAAGTTACATATTTAATTGTAAAATTTCTTTCCGAAAGAAAGCAAGCTCCTTTGAATAGTGTAAAAACTAGGGACCGGATTTTTAGGTACGGTTCGTCTCGTTTTTAGGTTTTTGTAACACCCATAATAGGTTTTTTAGGTTTTCGCCTAATAAAACCCATTTATGTGATTTTAGGTACGGTTCGTCTCGTTTTTAGGTTTTTGAAACTCCCAAAATAGGTTTTTTTTAGGTTATCGCCCGATAAAAAGCATTTGGGGGAAAAAAAAAGTTTTAATTAATTTTAAATATGTACAGAAATTTGTAAAGAAATATTATTTTAATAATAATTTTTTTTTTTAATTTTAAAAAATATAATGGTAAAATTTTTATGGGAAAAAAGTTTTATTTAATTTTAAATACAAAAATTATTAAAAAGTAAAAATACAAAAAATTACAGGTACCTAAAACATTAAAAAAAATTTTTCTCAATCTAAAAGCACCAATAAATTTAAAAAAAAAATCTCGGTAGATGAGTTTTCTAATTTAGGTGATTTTAGGTGGCCCGAACCCATTTAGGTTTTTCAAAATTTGGTTAAACAACTCCAGAACACATAAGTCGAAAAAGTAATTTGTCCATTTCGCGTTTGGAGACAAGAAAAGAAAAAGGTAAAAACCTAAGAATCCTGTCCCTAGTAATAACCTATATAGTTTTTGATTTTATAAGTTTAATCTCTAGTAATTGTAATATTTGGTTCTAAATATGCAAATCAATAATTTCACAAAAAATTTTATAGATTAATTTTTTTGTTTAAGATCTTTTTCGGCATCTGAGGCTTTTTAGACCCAGCCCCCTATTTATTTCATATTTTATATTTATTTTATTGGTATCCAATTCAATTCAAATAAATGTTTCTCCTGGGACGGGACCCTTGACTTTAAGATGAATATTTGCTCATTTAATTAATATAAGTATCAATCTTAGTTCTATTTGTTTTGAGGAGCAAAAATACTAAATAAATTACTATAATAAAAAATAATTGCAAGAATTGCTCTATTTGGGATAGTTATCAAATGGAACCTGTGAAAAATAGCTTTTCTTTTATAAATCATTTCTGATGATAAGAGTCAAAATAAATATTCAATGTTAAAAATATTAATTTTTGAAATTTATAACTTTTCTTAACTTTTCAAATTACATGTTTCAATTAGTCCCTACGGTTGTTCAAATTTAATATTATTGGAAATGGTTAACTGTTAGAAAGAAGTTATTACAAAAATTTAATAAAAATGTCACACAAAACTTATTAAACTCCCCCCCCCACTCCCTCCCTGGTTGAGAGCTGTTGACGAAAAGGGAGAAGTTTACATGGCCTCCGATGCCGAAAAAGATCTTAAATAAAATTAAAATAAAATAGAAGTCATCTGATTGATATTTTGTTTTTATTTTTATTATGAGACTTTAATGGTGACTAATGGCGATGGTCTATGCCAGTGGTTCCCAACCTTTTTTGGCCCACCGCCCCTTTCTGGAGGATGACTAACACCTATCGCCCCCTTTACATTTTCATTGTATGCCTAATTTTAATTTGAAGTAAAGTGTAAATAATAAAGCACTTTTATTATTTTAAACAATTTTATTACCGTAGGCCTATATACAGGGCCGCAGACAGACTTGACGGGCCCCGGGGCTACTTAGTAATACGACCCCCCCCCCAAAAAAAAAAAAAAACTTAAAGTTTTCTTTTTTTAGTATGTAAAAGGCTATTGTGGCCTTCATGCCAACACTTTTTACAGTTTTTGACACAACTTTTGAAATAGTTATACATAGCTTACAATATTTATTTAAATAAAGTTATATAAAATTTTTTCAAAATTTCCTAAACAAAGAGTTACAAAGTTTTAATTTATCGAGGCCAGATCTGGACAGAGGATTTCCGGGGGAATCTGTGGATATGGAAAATTTTTGAAAATTTGCCAATGAAACCTGCGTTTTTAGCTATCCTGAGTCGTGAAAAAGATCAAACTTGATTTGAGCTTAAAGGGCCCGGGCCTCAGAGGAAAAAAATTCAAGAAAATGATTTTTTTTAATTGAAATTTAGGATTTGAGCTAAAAGTGACGTTTCAATTCTGGATTGGAATTATTTTCTTTTTTAAGATAATATTTTGTCCTCTTCTATCCTGACTATCCTGTAAATAGGAGATTTTTCTCTTTGATTTTTATTTTTTAAATTTTAGTAAACTAATAATTTTTCTCCCGTTGAATACTCATCGCCCCCCGCTTATTTATCGCCCCCCTGAAAACCCAAATCGCCCCCTTGGGGGGCGATCGCCCCCAGGTTGGGAACCACTGGTCTATGCATAAGCCATCTCAGCTTATACAAGTAAGTGCATAAATATATAAAAGTTTATTAAAAGTCAAAAGTTAATTTAAATTTAACCCTCCCTCTAACCATATGGTGTAAATAAATATGCCTGGATAATTTGGATATTTATTTAAAGTCTATATGGCCTAAAATGCCGAAAAAACTTAAAATAAAAAGAATAAAAAATTTATGTCAAGGGTGGGATGAGGTTGGGGGGACCAATTTCACTTTACAAAAAAGAAGATGCTCTTAAACAATTCCTAGTTAACTCTACTGATTTGAATAAAAATCTAAAATTTAATAACTTCATTTTTTTCAGAAAGTGAAAATGGCTTTGGAGAATTTTAAATTGTGCATAAAATTACTTATCTATTCAGGAGTATGGTAAGTGTTTTTTTTTTTAGATTTATGATTGCTTAAAATTTGTTTTTTTTTAAAGTAAATTTAAAAAAAAAAATATTTTTGGTTGCCCGAATATATCTAATTTTTTTATACAAAATATATCGTCGGTCCCAGGGCCGGATCTAGGGGGGGCAGTGGGTGCATTGCCCCGGGCGGCAGATATCAGGGGGGCGGTAATTAAAGAAAGATTTACTAAAAAAAAGGTAAAATGATATGAATTTTCTATAGAAAATTTTAACGAGGGGGCGGCAAATTAAATTTTGCCCCCCTAAAAAAACTCGTAGTTCCGGCCCTGGTCGGTCCAGTACAAGCCCGGCCTAACTCAAAAAAAATGCAATATTGAGTTTTTTGCACAAATTTTCTTCAAATTGCCTCTACTATCTTTATGCAAGTGAGTTTCTTAAACAACTTAGTGGATCACCCCTAGATTGAGAGGGGGTAAGTGAGTATTTGTGGAATGGGGCGCCGTGCAAGAGAGATTTTTTTAATGAACTTATATAAGGAAAATAATTATTTATAACTTAATTATATTTAATAAATAATTAATAATCTATGTTTATTTTAATTGAAATCCCCCCCTCTCGTAACAAGATGTCTGGCTACGTCCAGGGAAATATCCTTTTTTACTTTCTCTTACCTCTATAATATATATTATATATGTTAATAGATATAGAGAGAGAAAGTATTGGATTCATGTCAAATATTCGATGTCGAGATTTTGATGGATATACACGTTTTGAGGTCTCCTGAATCCAAAAAAGTGGTTTTCGCGACATGGTCTGTCTGTGTGTCTGTCTGTCTGTCTGTGTGTCTGTGAACAAAATATCTCAATAACGGAAAGAGCTAGGAGGTTGAAATTTTATATTTAAGTTAGGCACCCCCATGGGACGTGACACGAAGCTTTTGAACAAAATCGACCTAAGAGCACTAGTACTTTACTGATGCACTTTTTAAGTTTTTTTTCGATTTTCTCAAAATTCGCTCCAACGATTTTTTTTTAAATTCAAAAAATCAATTATATTTTAGATGCTATTTAAAATGTATATTCTCATTTTGTGATTGAAATCTTCTGAAGGCCAGTTTACTCTTGTACTCCATAGAAAAGATAGGAGAAATGGCTGCCATGGTAACAAAATATAAATATTTTGCCATACTTATAAATTTTACATCTTGAAAAATCAGAATGTACCCTACTGTCGGAAACTAAATACATGTCGACACAAAAAATCTGGTGAGACAAGCACAGTACACAACTTTCGATTACCGAAGGTAAGAGAAAGTTGTGTGCTGTGCGCCAGTCACACCAGATTTTTTTATAAAATAAAAAGAGATTACTGAAAAATTTTGATCTTGATTATTTAAAATAATTTCTTATAAGAAAAAAAAATATCTAAAAGAACAAGTGTGAGTTGTAATAAGGAAATTGATCAATGAATATGAACGGAGAAGTTATTACTCATTCATTCACGTGAATAAATAATTACAGATCTTTTGTTTCATTCATCAAGAAGAATAATTAAATATTTATTTACTTTTTTTTTTTTTTTTTTGGAATGGGTGCATAAGGTCCGAAGACCTATAATGACCAATAGTCACATGCAGCCACGAAGAAAAATTACATTCGTATTTGAAATTTCGCCTGGGGCGGCACTAGAAGAGGGGGACCTTATATTGAATTTTTTTTTTTTTTTTTTTTTTTTTTTTTTTGGGGGGGGTGCTCATCTATATAAATATCCCTCTCCTCCATACACAAAAATATTTTTAAAATACCGTATATCCCTGAACCCCAAGGGCCCCGGGGCCTCTCAAAGAGAAATTTTTTTTTTTTTAATCTAAATTTTTCCGTTTTTACTTGAGCCTCGAGGGCCCCGGGGCTTCTCAAAGGGAAATTTTCATTAAATTTTGTTTTTTTATCTTAATTTTCCAATTTTTACTTGAGCCCTGAGGGCCCCGGGGCCTCTCAAAGGGAAATTTTCAACAAATTTTTTTTTATAAATATATGGGGGTCTATGCCAGCTCGGGGCCTGGGGCGGACCGCCCCCGCCCCCTTGGTACGCCACTGCTTTTCTACTCTCAATTCTAGAAATTATTTTTAAATCTAATCTACTGAAAAGCCCCCATTAATTTAATCATTTAGATGAACTTATCATAAGCTTCTTAAATTTATATTTGCTTTGATTGTTAGGAGAGAGGCAAATCAAGCATTAGATTTTTGATTAATTTCTCCAGATCTCCTCTAAGTTATGCTCCACTTGTTAATCTCTCTGGAGAATCAACAACTGCCCACACTAGAAATAATCGAAAAATTAATTTGTCTCCCTTCTAATAAGTATATACAATAGGGTGTCCCTTATTTTTCGATTTTTATTTTTTCTTTGGTTATACCCTCTAATTTTTTTACTTAAAGCCAGAGAACGCGCTTCTCAACGGTTCGTCTAAAAAAAAATGTTAAAGATTTTACCTGCATGCCTTAAGCCGTTATAAACAATAACATTTACAAAGGTCGCGATGGCTAGATCGGTAGGGCGCTTTCTTTATAAACAAAAAATCAGTTCGAATCTCTCCTTGGCAACTATTTTTTTTTTTTGTGTTTTTTTTTTTTGTGTAATTTATTTATTTTTTTTTTTGTTTCAGAATATTTTTTAATATTAATAAATAAATAAAAAGTTTTTTTTTAATTATTGGCATTTAATTTTCAACATGTTCCATATATTTAAGAAAATTCGAATGCTTTCTGTCAAAAATATAATATAAGGAAATATTTAATATTAGGCCTATACTAGAAATATATTACTATTAATTAGACACATAAATAATATAATATATTTGTAATAATATTTTTGTTTTAAACAGTTGGGTCGTTCATTTTCCGAACTTTGAACATGTTACGACAATATTTTTTGTGTCAATTAATAGTAATATATTTCTAGTATAATATTAAATATTTGCTTATATTATATTTTTGACCGAAAGCATTCGAATTTTCTTTAAATATATGGAACATGTTGAAAATTAAATGGCAATAATGAGAAAAAAGCTTTATTTATTTATTAATATTAAAAAATATTCTGAAACAAAAAAAAAATAGTTGCCCAAGGAGAGATTCGAACTCGGGATCTCGGGAACTACCGATCTAGCCATCGCGACATTTGTAAATGTTATTGTTAGCAACGGCTTAAGGCATGCAGGCAAAATCTTTAACATTTTTTTCGCGAACCGTTGAAGCGCGTTCTCGGCTAACGGGAATTCGTTTTTCATCAAGTACTACACATAAAAAATTT
>JAKCPI010026011.1:0-13992 GCA_023213315.1 Euborellia annulipes | reverse complement strand
ATAAAATTTCAGCCTCCTAGCTCAATTCCTTCATGCTTAAGTCCAGACACACACAGACACACACACACACACACACACACACACACAGACAGACAGACAGACAGACAGACCATGTCGCGAAAACCACTTTTTGGATTCAGGGGACCTCAAAACGTGAAGATCCATCAAAATCTCGACATCGAATTTTTGACATGAAACCAATACTTTCTCTCTATATATATTACATATATACATAGGTAAGAGAAAGTAAAAACACTGTTATTTTAAGACTTTTCCCGGAAAAATCTCATAATATTTACTTAAATTTAAAAGAGTCTATTCCTAATTATTTTACATTTTTTAGATATAGGCCTAAATGGAGGGAATTTCACAGGAATACCAATGAAATTCTTACCGATGGTAAGAGAGAGGTGTGCTGTGTGGCCATCACACCAGATTTTTCTTTAATTTTAATCATATTACATCTTGTTTTAAATTCTTATGTAAATATCAAATTTTGAGAAAAATATAAACACTTTGAGTAGAAATAAAAAAATAAACAACTTTTGAAAAAAGTTAAAAGAGCAATTCATTTGAACAAAGACCCGTTCATTAGATGATAAACTCTCAGGAATTATTTTAAACATTTCCATCGTATTTATTTATTTATTTTGAATAAAAATATAGGATGTTTTAGTGTGAATAAAAATATATTTTCTAGATTAATTTGTATTTGTAATACGGAGGGTGTCGAGACATGGTCGTCGAAAATCGTCTGTTCCCCGCCATTCCTTACTTGTTTCCAAAAATCGGGGCTTTTTTAAAAAGGCGCGGGACGAGGGACGAATTGTTAAAAATGGGGCCACATTACACTAAATGAACGCTTAAAGGGCTAAATAATTACTTTCTCTTACCTCTATATATGTTAATATATAGAGAGAAAAGTGTTGGTTTCATGTCAAAAATTCGATGTCGAGATTTCAATGGATCTTCGCGTTTTGAGGTCCACTCAGTCCAAAAAAAGTGATTTTCGCAACATGATCTGTCTGTGTGTGTGTGTTAAATTTTAAGCATGAAGGAATTGAGCTATGAGGCTGAAATTTTATAAATAAGTTAAACACCCCCCTGGAGCGTGAAAATAAGCTTTTAATCAAAATCGGCCAAAGATTACTAGTACTTTACTGATGCACTTTTTCAGTTTTTTTCGATTTTCTCAAAATTCGCTCCAACGATTTTTTTTTAAATTCATTAATCAATTATTTTTTAGATTCTCTTTAAAATGTATATTCTCATTTTGTCATTGAAATCTTCTGAAGACCACTTTACTCTTGTATTTCATAGGGAAGATAGGAGAAATGGTCCAACAAAATATAAATATTTTCCCATACTTATAAATTTTACATCTGAATTCAAATGTTCCGTACTGTCGAGAACTAAATATATGTCGACACAAAAAATCTGGTGGGGCAAGCACAGAACCCAACTTAGATTACCGAAGGTAAGAAAAAGTTATGGCTGTGCGCCAGTCACACCAGATTTTTTTATTTGTTTCATGGCCGCCGCCTCATTCTCATCTTAAAAGATGATTTTATTTTTCAACATTTTAAGTCGAAGAATTCGAAAATTAATCAGAATAAAATTTAAAAATTTATGATTCTTGTCTCAGGAACCGAAAATAGACACACAAATTGGATTATATAGGTCTATAAATAATGAAAATAAAAAAAATATTTAAATTTTCCTCACACAACATTTATGATGGCGCTTGATAATAAATTTTTTTTTAAGTGAATTTCGAAAGGGCAAATGTGTTTTTTTTTTTTTTGGAGAATTTCCTCTCTGGAATGCCTCTTTTTTTAATGTTGGAATCTTGTAAAATGAGAAGGGAAATCTCTTGGAATTCTCTTACGCCGAGTCAGCCCAGCACCTGCTGCCGCCTTCATTTTCGAATATTAATAGCTACATGATCATTATCTTCTATTAAATTAATTTTATGTATAGAACATTTTTTTAATCCTACATGATAATTATATAAGCGGCAGGCAAACTTTTGATTGAAACTCAACTGAATGTAAATACCAGCTATTAATTGAGGATGGATGGATTTAATTTAACGAAAAAAAGAGAGCACTCTATTATTTATTTATTTATGTTTCTGACCACTTTTCCTACTGTAAGTGATTTAAAGTGTGATTCAATAAAAAGACATATATCTCGTATGAGTTGATTTGGAAGTGAAGATTATGTATCTAAAATAAAAATAAAAATTGACAATTAATGAGAATGCATCATCAATAAATTTGTCATTAATTGAATCTTTAATCCAAATCCTTTTAATAGCAAAAAATAATTCGTGAAATTTACTTTATTTTCTATAAAAAACTCCTCTTCTTCCTTGCTCGGATTCTACCAAGCTTCGACCTTTAATTTCTGCCATGAAGTGAAAGCACATGTTGCGAATTTCTTATTTATTTCGTTTCTATTTACGGTAAAATTAATATAAATTTGATGGTAAAATCCTTATAGGAATTTTTTAAATAATAAGTCCGGTTTTTTTTTTATTTAAGCGAAAGGATTACTAAATGAAACGGTGAGAAAAATACTTTTTGAAAAAAATCAGTCAAGGTCTAATTGCTCTCGATGACATCTGTCATAATTTGTGAACCTAAAAATGGATAGGAGTGAGGAGTCGAGCGCCAAAGGAGAGAAGGACACACATCGGATAAAAAAATAAGAGGATTTGAATTATTCGCTCAGTCTATCTCTTACTTATATCTTTTAGAATTAAAAAAAGAAGACTCATCTATCTTATTATTTTTATAATTACACTACTCGGCAAAATGAAATATTTTTTTTCGAGCCCCGAGATCCCTCCAGATTCTTAAGTAAAATGACCTCCTGAATCCAAATATGACCTCCCTTTTCCCCCAGCACGTACTCGTTTTCGGGGGGCAGCCCCCTACTTATTTCCACCCCTTTTCGTTAATCTTAGGGCCATGAATTAAATTTGGAGGGATGAAAAGGAATATTTTAGCCTTAACATTTCTTCAGAAGGTCTAGAGAAGTGAAAAGTTAAAAAACATTAACATTTGGATCCAAGGGGGGGATGTGGGGGAGGATTTTGTCCCTTAAAATGCAAAAAAATCATTAAAAATGATCGATTTTTTTGCAGTTTTTTTACTGCTTTTCTATATTTTCCAGCTAGCAGACCTCCCTCATCCTTTCTTAAACATCCCTTAACAAACAAACAAAAATATATAAGATAAACCGAGTCAGTTGTGAGCGATTCCTAAGCCCTTGCAAGAAGATGTAAGATTCACAGCTCCACGCTGCACAGTTGGTCAAATTCGCAAATATTGAAGGACATAACAGAATGTGTATGTATAATTTTAAATTTGTAAAGAACCGCCCAAAAAAAAAAAAAAAAAAAAATTATAACCGCATACGTGCAGACTTTTAAATAATTTTAAACAATTATTTTTCAGAAATTTTATTAGCTGACAACTGATTGCAATGTACAGTTTCGGTCATCTAGTGTGACCATCATCAGATCTGGAATATATATCAAATATACTTTAAAATACAGGACTTTACATTTTATTACAAATGCATTACTTTATTTTATACAACATTTAAAAAATTTTTTTCCTTTTATACGCAATTATATAAATAGCATAACCAACATACTCATTTAATTAATGATCTTAAAAATCTTGAGTATGTTGGCTATTTATAAAATTGCGTATAAAACGGAAAAAAATTTTTAAATGTTGTATAAAATAAAATAATGCAATTGTAATAAAATGTAATGTCCTGTATTTTCAAGTATATTTGATTTGTAATTTTGTCATAAATTAGCCTAGGTGGTATATCAAGTTATTTTACAGTACATATATTGTTAAGATTATTATTAAAATTATAAAAAAAAAGATGTACTTGAAAAATAATTGTAAGCAAAAAGGAGAAAAGTAATTGTAACGATATGCTGTGAAGGTGAAATGACCTATGTAGTCTAAAGCCTAATAAATAAATATAAAAAAAAAAAAAGTATATTTGATATATATCCCAGGCCTGATGATGGTCACACTAGATGACCGAAACTGTACATTGCAATCAGTTGTCAGCTAATAAAATTTCTGAAAAATAATTGTTTAAAATTATTTAAAAGTCTGCACGTCCACCTTGCAAACTTCAAAGTAAACCTTCGAGAATTGAGAGAAATTTACTTGAGCTGTTTCTTGAATATATTTTTTCTTTGTTGAGGGATTTTTAAGGAAGGGTGAGAGAGGTCCTTTTTTATTTCTTTTAAAAATTTTATTTTAGTGATTTTGGTAAATATATTTTTTTTTTTGAGCAGACCTTTAATTAAATATTGCTAATTTATTCCTAAATAAATAAATAAATCCGTGAACATAAGCCAAGGGGAGTTCCTACAGGAGAGACAAATTCCCAAACGAGTTGCATCATGGGCGTAAGATTTCACACGAGAATTGTGATCCCATTGTTATTCCAGAATTTGATCATAACGCCGCCAATTGCATAACTTGACGTATAGAGCGTAGTTAGAGATAATAATTCTTGATGAAAGTGCTGAGACAATACAGGAAGCAAAGCAAAGAAGAGGAGGCTTCAGGGTGCGAACCCTCCTTTCACCGAATGACCAGCGCATGTCTCTCTCTGCTCACGACCGCTGACCTTTTCTCAATCGATGTCGGTTCATGTACGTACATGTGCATGTTGATGCTGATGGTGTCGAGTAGCAACACGAACCTATCCATCCGTTCGCCGACCTGTGATCTTATTAATTACACTCTTAATTAAAACTAGATTAGCCTCTTAAAGGTCACCCATTCATAATCTTGATTGATCTTTTTCTTTTTTTTTTTGTCTATCCATCAAACAATAATAATAAGATGTCCGAGTCACATACACGATCAAATAAAATGAATATGTTATTTATTTGAATAGTGAAGAAATCTTGAATTGCACAGGATCTTGATGTGATGTAACATTTAAAATAAGCTAAATATTAAAAAAACATTTTGATATGATCAAAAAGGTTATATAAAAAAAAAGAAAAAGAAGACGAATTTCATATTTTATATATAAGATATTTTAATTATATTATTTGTTGATTTTATTACCCAAGAATCATTTGAAATAAAGATGAGCTGCATCTAGGAGGGTTTCAAATAAGGCAATGTACCAAGAACCCAAGAACCAAGAACCAAGTACCAAGAACGGATACAAGGGGGGGGGGGGGGTAAAGGGGGTAATTACCCCCCCTGAGATTTGAAAAAAATACTTTTTTCGAAAAAAAATGTATTATTAATGTAAAATTTTAAAAATTAATACTTAAAAATTTGATTTGTATTTATATTCTGGCAAACAAGTACAGAATGCGCCTTTAAATTACCGAAATTAAGAAAAAAATTTGTGTTGTGCGACCAGTCACTCCAGATTACCCCCCCCCCCCCCGAGAAACACCTATGGATCCGCCACTGCAATGTACGGGATGGTTGGAAATTTCGAGGATATACCACTGTGAGCATAAATTAATTGAACGTGTGTCTGGAAGAAGGGCATATGTTACATTTTTAATTTTTTTTTTTTTTTTTTTTTTTACTTGTCTTTAAAATCCTTTTTCTAATGTAATTCTCTGGTGGTTTAACATTAATTTTTTAGTCACAAAACAGGAAGAAGGTCATATATGTGACTTTTGCAATTAATTAGTTCCTTAACATGAGCAACTTCAGTTTTTCGCTTCTCCTGTAAAATTTTAAAATTGTAACTTATGCCCTTCTTCCAGACATCCATTCAATTAATGTTTACTTGTAATGTGATCAACTCCCCTTTCGATTAAATGCTCATGGAGTGAGTGACCACACATTCATTATCCGTTGTTAAATCTCTTTAGAAATGAAACGAAAAGACAATGACTATGTATTTTATAGGCTAGTGAGAAAGTATTGCGATCAAAAATTTGATGTCGAGATTTTGATGGATATACACGTTTTAACGCCCCCTGAAACCAAAAAAGTGGTTTCCGCAGCATGGCGTGTCTGTCTGTCTGTGTGTCTGGGTTCTATTTAAAGCATGAAGGAATTAGGCTGCGAGGTTGAAATTTTATTTTCAAGTTAGGTACCCACTTGAGGGAAAATAAGCTTTTAATCAAAATCTGCCAAAAAGTACTACCGGTAGTACATCACTGATGTATTTTTTCAGTTTTTTTTTTTGACGTGACAACGTCTTACAAATCATGTGTCTATAGAGGCAGGTTAGAGGGGCATGCACGAAAAAGTTTATCGGCTTTAATAACTCTTCTGTCTTAAGAGATATAATTATGGGAAATATACGGTTAGAAAGAATGAGTTTTCAGCTAAAGATTTCACCATTTATTTTTTTCCTACCATTTTATTTTACCGTGCTGCGGTAAATTCTAATTTGAAAGTTTAAACCCCTGTAGATTCCGAACGGCTAATCAGATCAGACTAAATAGGATGTCATTTGGTGCAGAAAGAAAACCTCTAATAGAATAAATAAAAAAATCCCGAGTAATTAACTCCAAAATTGGTTTTTTTCTCGAAAAACCTCATTTTTTAGGCAAAAAAATATCGAAAAATAGCCCAATTTATGTAACGCCTAGCTACTTGACCGTAAAAGCTACATTAAATCTAAATATAGTTTTAGAAAGAGTGGTCCAATGCCCAGAGGTAATTTTTTCATTTTTTTGATATGACGTCATTTTACCGCATGAGAGCACTCGGCGAGATTTCGTTTTTCGAAATTTTAAACCCCTGTAGATTCCGAACGGCTAATCAGATCTGACTAAATGAGATGTCATTTGGTGCAGAAAGATAACCTCTAATAGAATAAATAAAAAAATCCCCAGTAATTAACGCTAAAATTAGTTTTTTTCTCGAAAAACCTCATTTTTTAAGCATAAGTCGCCCTTAATGGATAAAAAAAAGCCACCTCTGTCATATATTGTTTCAATGAAAATGTTTGAACATGTTTATTTATGAAAACAAACTACTAGTAAAAAAAAAACAATACTTTCTTTCTTTATATTTCAATATAGGTAAGAGAAAAAAAAATTTTTTTTTTAAGTCAAGCAAAAGACGTTGTCACGTTAAAAAGCCACCGGCTGTGTAGAAGACACAGCCAACACCTAATTTTTTTTTTTTTTTTCGATTTTCTCCCTTCGATGATTTTGATTAAAATTCAAAAATCACTTATTTTTTAGATGCTCTTTGAAATGTATATTCTCATTTTATCATTGAAATCTTCTGAAGACCACTTCACTCTTGACTAGATAGGAAAGATAGGAGAAATGGTTCAAACAAAATATATTTTCCCATACTAATAAATTTTACATCTTGAATTCTGCGGAGGAACTAAATATATGTTGACACGAAAAATCTGGTGTGACAAGCACAGAACACAACTTTCGATTACAGAAGGTAAGAGAAAATTGGGCTCAGTCACACCAGATTTTTTTATTATTGTGTACTATTGCATGACAAGCATATAGACCCCCTGCCCCATTCATTGGCCCCTTCCTCTTCTGGATACGCCCATGACACGTATATTTTATTTACTTATTTTAAATTGAATTAATTTTGAGGACTCCACATTTTCTGAACCTCAGGATTTCCCTAAAAGAAAGAGTTTCGTTTGCCTTTCAAAATTATTAAAAATTATTAATTTATTGGATTGTTTTTTTCTTCCAATCCTGTCATGAAGTAATTATCCAATAATTTGAAATAAAAGTATTACACGAGAGTGTGAAGGTTGAATTGTGAAGATTAATCATTTACATATGAGTCAGAATAAGTCATCCCATTTAACCTGATTTATTACAAAACAAATAAGAAACCCGATTGCAAAATTTATAAATAATTTTCTATTCACTGTCAAAGATGATTAGAATAAAAATTTATAATTGCAGAGATTATTTTAATTATCTTAAAAGACAGCAACGAGAGGGGAGGGGGTAGCGTTCTGGCTTGCTGCTCAAGGGAACTAGACAGAATCTTCAACTGGGCTCTCAAAGAGGGGCTGTATACAGTATTAGAGAATTTTCTCTTTTATATAAATAATATTTGAGAGCACGATTAAATAATGCGCACAAACTCTCAGCAATATCATTTATTCATAGTAAATGTAGCAGGCTTACTCTAAATATGAAATGACACCGTAACGAAATTATTTCAATTCCTTTGAAAGAAAAATTATTTCTCCCATCGTCTACCTACAGTATTTTATCTTTTTTTGTTATTTAGAAAAAAAGAGTAAATGAATTTAAACATTGGAATCTTATTAAAGTAAAAAGTTTTTTTTTTTTTTTTTTTTGTAATATCAGTGCAACAAAGAGAAGAATAGTATTATATAACATTATCTAAATTAATCATCAGAAGGGAAATAGAGAAAGGAAAGATGCAATTAAGCTTTATTCTTTTTTCATGTAACTTTTGAGTGTAAATTTTTATCGGAAGTACTTTTATTTGCAAGAATAGAATCCAAAATTCATGATTTACATCCTTTAATTTCCTCTAAGTTCGGAAGGCTTTTGTTTGGGAGGGCAAAAGGGGAAGGGGATACAATTTTTTTCTTATTGAGGAGCAAACGCTTCTTATTACTTGTTGGATATTATAAAAAATTGGTATAGTTTTTTTCTTGAATTGGGTTGGGTAAAAGCACAATAAATGCTCTACTGATACGTAGTACAGTACAGACAAGGACGGATCCAGAGGTGTTTCTCGGGGGGGGGGGTAATCTGTTGTGACTGGTCACAGCACACAATTTTTTCTTAATTTCTGTAATTTCAAGACGCGCATTCTGTACTTGTTTGCCAGAATATAAATACAAATCAAATTTTTAAGTATTATTTTTTAAAATTTTACATTAAAAATAAATTTTTTTTTAAAAAAAAAGTATTTTTTTTAAATCTCGGGGGGGGATTACCCCCTTTACCCCCCCCCCCTTGTATCAGCCTTTGAGTACAGAACAATAGATAAAAAAATTTCGGGTGAGGGGAGGGGGATTTTGGTCGATCGAGATGAGGGGGGGCCCAGGGAGGTGAAGCCCCGCCGAGGGCGGAAGGCGTGGATAGTTAATTAAAATACATTTATCTGGAGAACTCTTAATCACATCCCGAGACGCCGCCCGCCAGTGCCTAGCGTGGTAGGGTTGCCGGAGGCTACATTTATTCCGCTTATAGATTATTCCGCCATTGATTTCGGAAGTAGCCAAAATTTTCCTCCTTTTCCTCCACAGGAGATTACTAATGCAGTTCTTAAGAAAGTGTTGTTAAGTATAAAATTTGTATTTAAATTTTACTTGTGCAATAACTTTTTTAGATTGATGAATGGACTAATTTTGTATTTAATTTAAGTTGATATTTTGATCAGGGGCGTATATAGAAATTTTTTTCGGGGGGGGGGGGGGGCTCGAACTCGAAAATTTTTCTGCGGAAATTTTTTTTTTTTAAGAAACTATATTTTTTTTCACACGAAATTTTTTGCGGAACATTTTTTCTTTTGCGGAACCAAAGTTTTCCATCCTGCGGAGAAATTTAGTTCGCTGATGTCTGTATTCCTTATATATGTATATGTGTTTGGGAAATTTCGGGGGGGGGGCGGGCCCCCGCCCGCCCCCCCCCCTTATATACGCCCCTGATTTTGATTATAAATGAAGTTCCACTTCGATTGTTGCCTTTGACTCAGGATCGGCTTCTCGGGATATTCTCGTCACGTATTTTTTAATTCACTTTATATAAGTAGCATTTAGATACTCATTAGGTTAAATGCCTGATTACAGAAGAGCTATCTATATATAATTAACATATTAACTGTGTTTTCATGAATGTTTAATTTAGTAGTAATCATCTCTCAATCGTTTTCTTTATTTCGACTTTCATTAAAATCTTTATGGCTGAATATTTTGGACGAGAATTGACTAAAATGGAAAGTTTCTAGTGTTATAGGATTTGACTGGTCATCGAGGTCAGGTGGTCACCATGGCGGGGTTACCACCTTAAGAAGAAGACGCGCTCGGTGCCTTCAACAACACTTTCACTTCCTCTATATACTGTACATTCCGAGATTCTTGTCAGGGGGTAATATTTATTAGGGACTATAACTATATTTGTTTTTGAGAATTTTGATTAAAATTTTAAATTATTCAAGTCAAAAAAATATTTAACATTCCCGATAACTGATATAAAAACAATACATTTCATCCCCCTCGGTTTATTTTTTTGTTCGAGGTCACTTAAAACGTCTTCCAGGTTAAAAAGCTCGTTAATTCGTACTGTTCTCAAGAGGGAAAGGAGCGAGAATGAGTTCTTCTCGTTCATTCGAAATCTTTTAACTGAAAGGAAATGAGGAGAGGAGGGAGAGAAATTGAGCTTCTCTTTCAAAATGCCAAAGAAGAGCTAAAAATTCAGTGTGGTGGCCTAATATGAATGAGGATATTAATCTCATGACAATGAAATGTCCCAGATGTATCGAAACAGGTTCTCTAAAAATAGACTTTAAAATTTAAAATAAACAATTGGATGTTAAAAAGTAATGTAAAAACAATCAGCGTTAAAAAAATGCTATTCTCTAAACAAAGTTTTAATAGCGACGTTAACATGTTGCCTTTTATTTCAAAGCTATCAAAATCATAACCTTACTTTTTTGGTTAAGCAAAAGGCACCACCTAGACATGGCATTAATTTTTAACTTCTCAGCCACACCCCCATTCCCCCCCCAAAACACTATTTACTAAATGTTAACGCTTTGGCTTCACATTTTTGTTTACAGATTAGCTATTTGAGGCAAGGAAGTGATTTTGAATAGCATTTTTTAACGCTGATTGTTTTTACATTACTTTTTAACATCCATTTGTTTATTTTAAAGTTTAACGTCTGTGTTTAGAGAGTAGACCTGAAAGAGAGTTAAATTCATTGCCGATACGAATTTTCGGTATAGGCCTACACATTCGTCAGCCAGCTCTAAATAAGGGGTCGAAAAGATAGCCTGGCATTAGAATGCAAGTTGGGGGAGACTCCTAAGATTACGATATAAGATCAACTTGTTTGAAAGAGGGGGTCCCCTCCCCCCATCATTAATTTTTTTTTTCAGTTCTTTCCGGCGGAGAGGCCATTTGAATTTTAAAAATTTATTTATTATTTATATTAGATGCAGTATCGATGGATTCCAGCGGGCGTTCAATGGTCTTGTTTTTCGGGGGTCACCTATCCTGATTTTCAGCACCGCCTAGCGTTGCTTAATAGTATTGATCTTGGTGTGTTTTTTTCAGGCCCGCCTGCTCATTAATTCTTTTCATCAAAAAATATACTCCCAAACAAAGAAATATTTAAGCCTATTAATAATTATTTGATTTGAAAGGTAAGTACAGGTGTCCAACATCAACAGCAGCTTCTTTTCGAATTATATTATTTCATTTGAATAATTTTTGCTTTTTTAAGAAGAGAAGAGAGAAGGGAAAGAAAGAAGAGGGGGAGGATTTAAATGTTGTTATATGTATAAAAGAAAAAATTCACTGGTTCATTCAGTCATTAATAAAATATTACCAGGTAAATAAAATAAAATTTTACATTGAAATTCTGATTAGTAGACTAGTAGGTGTATTTTAAGAACAAATAAATAAATTATTTTTTTTGAGAGTGGAAGCGGCTGTGATTGACATCTTTGAACAATGGCAGTAGGTGGCAGCCATGGGGGTCTCTAAATCAATGAAACTCCCAAAAATGCGCGACGTTTCGGCCCAAATTTTTTCGACCATCATCAGGTAATCAAGAGTTGTCATATGTAAATATACCCTATATTAATATATTTATTCGCATAATTTTGCTATTTGATATTCGCAAAAGTCAGGTGTAATGAATATAGATTATAAATATAAAACTCCTGATTTGCTGATGATGATCAAATAAATTTGGACCGAAACGTCGCGAATTTCTGGGAGTTTCATTGATTTAGAGACACCCCTTCCTGGTTGCCACCTGCTGCCATTGTTAAAAGTATACAAAATAAATTAATTTTGGCCGGGGGCCTGGCAACGGATAAGTGCAACAGTCACCACAATCGTTGCGATTAAGTGATGCCAAGAGCGGCGAAAGCTCTGGATTGGTGACGCCGAGCACGTCCCTCTGTAGCCATCGGTACTTCTATTAAAAAAATCTCATATAAATAAAGAAATAACCCCTAAATGGCCTCTGTAGCCGAAAAGATTTTTTTTTAATACAAAAAAAAAATATATTTTAGTAGCCTACAATTTTAAAAAGAACTAAAGTAAATAAAAACCTTCACAATTTTTTGTTTTCATGACCACATTACCCACAGCCAGGGATGGGCGTTAATCAGTTACATGTATTTGAAATACAAGATACCAAATACAATATTAATTGGTATTTTGTAACTAGTTACAGCATAGGCAAAGTAATTGCTATCTTGTATTTCGTTACATTTTTTTAGTAATTGGTATCTGAAATTCGAGATACCAAATACTTTTTTTTTTTTTTAATTTGCCGCAGTGTAAAAAGTCTTGCAGAGGGAGCTGAAATCGTTTTAATTTATTTAAAATTACTGTATGTAATCGTCGTGTGGGTTCTCTGCTCTGAATCTTAGTAAAAACCAGTAAAGAGAAGTCAATCAATCCGCCAAATTTTCACTCTTCGTTAAAAAAACTTTTTTTGCTTTCTTCTTTCAACCAGCTCTCAACGACTAAATCTTTGTTCTTCTGCCCCAGTTGAAAGATTGTTTTCATTTGCGGGTTTATTCATTCTCCATCAAGTTCCAGATTATCCGACAAAACTTTTGAAAACTTGGTTTTTTGAAACCTTTTCATATTTTTATAAATACATTTTTTTTAGTGTCATGATTAATTTTATTGTTTTCGATTTTCCAAAGATATTCTCCAATATAAGCTTTGCTGCCACTTTCCTAAACTAAATTTATTTAGGGTTCCAGATAGAGTCCTGCACGGGCCGATTTTTTTTGGCCCAGACCGGTCCGTGTCCGTATTTTTTTTGACTTCCCGCCGGTACCCGGCCTGTAATTTTTTATCATTCTTCAGGCCCGCCCGGAATTTTTTCAAACCCGCCCATTCCCGCCCGAGATTTAGTGAATGAATAAACGAATGTCTAGCAATTTTTAAATAAAATTTCATTTGCATGCCCGTCTGCCCGAACCCGTCTATTTAGACTTGCTACCCCGCCCGTACCCGCCCGTAATTTTTTCATGGCCTCCAAAGCCCGCGGGCCGAGCGGGGTAACGGGCCTACGGGCCAACCCGTACCCGTGCAGGGCTCTAGTTCCAGAATTACCCCACCAAAAAGTATTTTTAAAATCAAGGAAAAATTTGTTTGTAATTGGTATTTTCAATGTATTTGAAATACGTAATTGGTATCTTGTATCTCGTTACACAAACCCGTGAATAATTGGTATCTTGTATTTCGTTACAAAAATCTGAAGTAATTGGTATTTTGTATCTCGTTACTCAAATTCGAGTAACTTGCCCATCCCTGCCCACAGCTACCCATTTCGAACAAAATTTTTCGCGGACGAGTAACGGATAATAAGCAATTTTTTTTAAATATTTAACAAGGGCGGATATAAGGGTGGGGGAGGGGAGTAAAGGGGTAACCCCCCCCCCGAGATTTGAAAAAAATACTTTTTTTTCGAAAAGAAATTTATTTTTAATGTAAAATTTTAAAAATTTGATTTGTATTTATATTCTGGCAAACACGCCTTTAAATTACCGAAATTAAGAAGAAAAATTGTGTACTGTGCGACCAGTCACACTAGATTACCCCCCCCCCCCGAGAAACGCCTCTGGATTAACTATAGGCCTATTATTATAAAAAAACTTGTTTCCGGCGATCATTTTATCTTTCCTGTTCCTTAGTTGTCACCTATCCCGAAATTCAGGAGGGTTGTCCTTGCTTAACAATATCAGAGGCTGTTCCTCTTCGCTTAGAGCAGAGCCGCCGGCAGTAATC
>JAKCPI010026010.1:0-12430 GCA_023213315.1 Euborellia annulipes | reverse complement strand
ATTACTGCCGGCGGCTCTGCTCTAAGCGAAGAGGAACAGCCTCTGATATTGTTAAGCAAGGACAACCCTCCTGAATTTCGGGATAGGTGACAACTAAGGAACAGGAAAGATAAAATGATCGCCGGAAACAAGTTTTTATAATAATAGGCCTATAGTTAATCCAGAGGCGTTTCTCGGGGGGGGGGGGGGTAATCTAGTGTGACTGGTCGCACAGTACACAATTTTTTCTTCTTAATTTCGGTAATTTAAAGGCGTGTTTGCCAGAATATAAATACAAATCAAATTTTTAAAATTTTACATTAAAAATAAATTTCTTTTTCGAAAAAAAAGTATTTTTTTTCAAATCTCGGGGGGGGTTACCCCCTTTACTCCCCTCCCCCACCCTTATATCCGCCCTTGTTAAATATTTAAAAAAATTGCTTATTATCCGTTACTCGTCCGCGAAAAATTTTGTTCGAAATGGGTAGCTGTGGGCAGGGATGGGCAAGTTACTCGAATTTGAGTAACGAGATACAAAATACCAATTACTTCAGATTTTTGTAACGAAATACAAGATACCAATTATTCACGGGTTTGTGTAACGAGATACAAGATACCAATTACGTATTTCAAATACATTGAAAATACCAATTACAAACAAATTT
Organism: Euborellia annulipes; assembly: GCA_023213315.1. NCBI lineage: Eukaryota > Metazoa > Arthropoda > Insecta > Dermaptera > Anisolabididae > Euborellia > Euborellia annulipes. The sequence continues at coordinate 11,786 of JAKCPI010026010.1, read as the reverse complement.
TTCCTTGATTTTAAAAATACTTTTTGGTGGGGTAATTCTGGAACTAGAGCCCTGCACGGGTACGGGTTGGCCCGTAGGCCCGTTACCCGCTCGGCCCGCGGGCTTTGGAGGCCATGAAAAAATTACGGGCGGGTACGGGCGGGTAGCAAGTCTAAATAGACGGGTTCGGGCAGACGGGCATGCAAATGAAATTTTATTTAAAAATTGCTAGACATTCGTTTATTCATTCACTAAATCTCGGGCGGGAATGGGCGGGTTTGAAAAAATTCCGGGCGGGCCTGAAGAATGATAAAAAATTACAGGCCGGGTACCGGCGGGAAGTCAAAAAAATACGGACACGGACCGGTCTGGGCCAAAAAAAATCGGCCCGTGCAGGACTCTATCTGGAACCCTAAATAAATTTAGTTTAGGAAAGTGGCAGCAAAGCTTATATTGGAGAATATCTTTGGAAAATCGAAAACAATAAAATTAATCATGACACTAAAAAAAATGTATTTATAAAAATATGAAAAGGTTTCAAAAAACCAAGTTTTCAAAAGTTTTGTCGGATAATCTGGAACTTGATGGAGAATGAATAAACCCGCAAATGAAAACAATCTTTCAACTGGGGCAGAAGAACAAAGATTTAGTCGTTGAGAGCTGGTTGAAAGAAGAAAGCAAAAAAGTTTTTTAACGAAGAGTGAAAATTTGGCGGATTGATTGACTTCTCTTTACTGGTTTTTACTAAGATTCAGAGCAGAGAACCCACACGACGATTACATACAGTAATTTTAAATAAATTAAAACGATTTCAGCTCCCTCTGCAAGACTTTTTACACTGCGGCAAATTAAAAAAAAAAAAGTATTTGGTATCTCGAATTTCAGATACCAATTACTAAAAAAATGTAACGAAATACAAGATAGCAATTACTTTGCCTATGCTGTAACTAGTTACAAAATACCAATTAATATTGTATTTGGTATCTTGTATTTCAAATACATGTAACTGATTAACGCCCATCCCTGGCTGTGGGTAATGTGGTCATGAAAACAAAAAATTGTGAAGGTTTTTATTTACTTTAGTTCTTTTTAAAATTGTAGGCTACTAAAATATATTTTTTTTTTTTTTTGTATTAAAAAAAAATCTTTTCGGCTACAGAGGCCATTTAGGGGTTATTTCTTTATTTATATAATTTTTTTAATAGAAGTACCGATGGCTACAGAGGGACGTGCTCGGCGTCACCAATCCAGAGCTTTCGCCGCTCTTGGCATCACTTAATCGCAACGATTGTGGTGACTGTTGCACTTATCCGTTGCCAGGCCCCCGGCCAAAATTTAATTTATTTTGTATACTTTTTAACAATGGCAGCAGGTGGCAACCAGGAAGGGGTGTCTCTAAATCAATGAAACTCCCAGAAATTCGCGACGTTTCGGTCCAAATTTATTTGATCATCATCAGCAAATCAGGAGTTTTATATTTATAATCTATATTCATTACACCTGACTTTTGCGAATATCAAATAGCAAAATTATGCGAATAAATATATTAATATATATATTTACATATGACAACTCTTGATTACCTGATGATGGTCGAAAAAATTTGGGCCGAAACGTCGCGCATTTTTGGGAGTTTCATTGATTTAGAGACCCCCATGGCTGCCACCTACTGCCATTGTTCAAAGATGTCAATCACAGCCGCTTCCACTCTCAAAAAAAATAATTTATTTATTTGTTCTTAAAATACACCTACTAGTCTACTAATCAGAATTTCAATGTAAAATTTTATTTTATTTACCTGGTAATATTTTATTAATGACTGAATGAACCAGTGAATTTTTTCTTTTATACATATAACAACATTTAAATCCTCCCCCCTCTTCTTTCTTTCCCTTCTCTCTTCTCTTCTTAAAAAGCAAAAATTATTCAAATGAAATAATATAATTCGAAAAGAAGCTGCTGTTGATGCTGGACACCTGTACTTACCTTTCAAATCAAATAATTATTAATAGGCTTAAATATTTCTTTGTTTGGGAGTATATTTTTTGATGAAAAGAATTAATGAGCAGGCGGGCCTGGCAAAAGAAGAAACAACAGTCACCAAGATCAATGCTGTTAAGCAACGCCAGGCGGTGCTGAAAATCGGGATAGGTGACCCCCGAAAAACAAGACCATTGAACGCCCGCTGGAATCCCAAACAGGTTGATCTTATATCGTAATCTTAGGAGTCTCCCCACTTAATAACTTGCATTCTAATACCAGGCTATCTTTTCGACCCCTTATTTAGAGCTGGCTGACGAATGTGTAGGCCTATACCGAAAATTCGTATCGGCAAAGAATTTAACTCTCTTTCAGGTCTACTCTCTAAACACAGACGTTAAACTTTAAAATAAACAAATGGATGTTAAAAAGTAATGTAAAAACAATCAGCGTTAAAAAATGCTATTCAAAATCACTTCCTTGCCTCAAATAGCTAATCTGTAAACAAAAATGTGAAGCCAAAGCGTTAACATTTAGTAAATAGTGTTTTTTTTTTTTTTTTTTTATTTCGCCCGTTTAGCCACGCGCCATTGGGCCCTAAATAGTGTTAAAAATTAAGGTCCTGACGATGAACAAGCTTCGAAACTGAGAATTGCAATTCAGTCGACCATTAAAGAACATTAAAATAAAAAAATTAAAAAAATCTATCTAAGAATTTTATTAATTTCAATCAAATCACCGACCACCTGTGTAGATGAAGTAACTGCGGCTCAGCTGAGTCTCCGAGAAGTTAAAAATTAATGCCATGTCTAGGTGGTGCCTTTAATATTTTAACGTCCTGTTTAAAATAAAAATGACGTCCTTAACCAAAAAAGTAAGGTTATGATTTTGATAGCTTTGAAATAAAAGGCAACATGTTAACGTCGCTATTAAAACTTTGTTTAGAGAATAGCATTTTTTTAACGCTGATTGTTTTTACATTACTTTTTAACATCCAATTGTTTATTTTAAATTTTAAAGTCTATTTTTAGAGAACCTGTTTCGATACATCTGGGACATTTCATTGTCATGAGATTAATATCCTCATTCATATTAGGCCACCACACTGAATTTTTAGCTCTTTTTTGGCATTTTTTAAAGAGAAGCTCAATTTCTCTCCCTCCTCTCCTCATTTCCTTTCAGTTAAAAGATTTCGAATGAACGAGAAGAACTCATTCTCTCTCCTTTCCCTCTTGAGAACAGGACGAATTAACGAGCTTTTTAACCTGGAAGACGTTTTAAGTGACCTCGAGCAAAAAAATAAACCGAGGGGGATGAAATGTATTGTTTTTATATCAGTTATCGGGAATGTTAAATATTTTTTTGACTTGAATAATTTAAAATTTTAATCAAAATTCTCAAAAACAAATATAGTTATAGTCTCTAATAAATATTACCCCCTGACAAGAATCTCGGAATGTACAGTATATAGAGGAAGTGAAAGTGTTGTTGAAGGCACCGAGCGCGTCTTCTTCTTAAGGTGGTAACCCCGCCATGGTGACCACCTGACCTCGATGACCAGTCAAATCCTATAACACTAGAAACTTTCCATTTTAGTCAATTCTCGTCCAAAATATTCAGCCATAAAGATTTTAATGAAAGTCGAAATAAAGAAAACGATTGAGAGATGGATGATTACTACTAAATTAAACATTCATGAAAACATAGTTAATATGTTAATTATATATAGATAGCTCTTCTGTAATCAGGCATTTAACCTAATGAGTATTCTAATGCTACTTATATAAAGTGAATTAAAAAATACGTGACGAGAATATCCCGAGAAGCCGATCCTGAGTCAAAGGCAACAATCAAAGTGGAACGTCATTCATAATATCAACTTAAATTAAATACAAAATTCGTCCATTCATCAGTCTAAAAAAGTTATTGCACAAGTAAAATTTTATACTTAACAACACTTTCTGAAGAACTGCATTAGTAATCACCTGTGGAGGAAAATTATGGCTACTTCCGAAATCAAAGGCGGAATAATCTATAAGCGGAATAAATGTAGGGTTCAGGATAATCCCCTCAAAGGGTGTCCAGTTCTTTACTAATTTTGATTAGTTTTCGACGTAAATTATTGTTATTAAATGAATTATGCTGTAAAAATTGTGATAACTTTTTTTTGAGTTTGAATGCCCAAAATATTTATTTATCGCTTGAAATCTCTACATGATTTAATCGCCACTGTTCTAATTAGTTATTAATTTATTAATTACCAGTATTTGTGCTGGTGCGTGCCTCTGGCTCAGGAGTAAACCTTCAGAGAATGGCCCTTTTTTAGGTCATAATTTAAAGTTTTTCCCACAAATAAGCAAAAAGAATTATGTCTGTAGCTCTAATTAAAATTAATAAAGGAGGACAGGAGCAGCCAAAAAATAAAACATCTGGTGGCTTATTGAATTTTGAGACGCTTCGGGTCATAGGCATGGGCCCAACTAGGGGGGCCCCTCATATGCCCAAGGAAAAATTGAGACAATATGGACCTTTTCAGGCCCCCCTGGAGGATGCTTGGTGCCATGCCCCCCCCCCCCTCCTCAACCAAATTCTCTAGGTACGCTCATGGTCATAGAGATATATAGGCAGGTATTTATAAAATACATAAAACAAAATAATATTAAAAACATATACTGAATATATCGTATTGAATAAAGGAACTCTATGAGTAGGGCAGCCAGCGGAAATAAAAATCTTTATATTATTTCGTCAACGCATCGCTCCCATCTTCAGGACGAATTAATTGTTAAATGACAGATTAACAATTAATTCGTTCGATGCGTTCCCGAAACGTTGACGAAATAATATAAAGATTTTTATTTCCGCTGGCTGCCCTACTCATAGAATTCCTTTATTCAATCATCACCACAGCCAATTTTCTACTCTTCATTTTTTGATTCTTAATGAGTCACTTATGTGTAGAGACCGGATTTTAAGCAAAGCTGAATTTTATAAGCAGCCATTAGATATTTAATTTCTATACGAATTAGGAAAAACTAAGTGCATTGAGATTGCATTTTTTATGCTTTTTTTGCTTTTTTTGAGTTTTCATGCTTTTTTTCCCTTTCGTGCTTATTTGAACTTATTTTACGAATATTTATAATTTTTTTTTTTTTTTTTTTTATTAAAAAACTTTTTTCCCATTCACACACGCATACACCAGGGACGTATATAAGGGGGGGGGCGCCCCCCCCCAAATTTTCCAAAAACCCTCAGTGTGAAAAAATATAGCCATGTAAAAAAAAATTTTTCCGCAGGGTGAAAAAATTTGGTTCCACAAAAACAAAATTTTTCCCAGGGTGGGGCGGAATAAATTTAGTTTCTTTAAAGTATACGCCATTGGTATGAGTAAAAATTGCTTATGCTTTTTTTCAACTTTTATGCTTATTTAACAACTTTTTATTCAAGTTTTTTGTGCTTTTTTAAGCACTTTTTTCCATTTTTTTATGCTTTTTTGACCGGTCTCTACTTATGTGTATTTATATTATTTGTATGAAATGCCATTCTTGCCCCCGGGTTTGGCGTAGTAGGTAGCGTGCCTACCTACTATACCAAACGTCGCGGGTTCGGACCCAGGCAGTCCGATGATTTTATTTAAGCCATTTGGATACCAGATGGCTTAAATAGAAATGCCTGGACTCCCAATAGATATTATATATAACGGTTATCGTCAAAAGCCTGAGGTGCCTACAAGACTGTGTGAATATGTGTGGGAGTGTGAGTGTGAATGAAAAAAAAGTGTGATTGTTAAAAAAAAAACGCCATACTTTACTTGCATCATCTGATTCTACAGAAATTTTAATTTTGTACAACATTTGATATTGTTAATTTCTTTTTATTTGTGAGTGGGGGGATATTCACCTGGATCACCCAAAATCCCCCTCCCCTCACCCGAAAATTCTTTTTATCTATTGTTCTGTACTGTACTATCAGTAGAGCATTTATTTATTGTGCTTTTATCCAACCCAATACAAGAAAAAACTACCAATTTTTTATAATATCTAACAAGTAATAAGAAGCGTTTGCTCCTCAATAAGAAAAAAATTGTATCCCTTCCCCTTTTGCCCTCCCAAACAAAAAGCCTTCCGAACTTAGAGGAAATTAAAGGATGTAAATCATGAATTTTGGATTCTATTCTTGCAAATAAAAGTACTTCCGATAAAAATTTACACTCAAAAGTTACATGAAAAAAGAATAAAGCTTAATTGCATCTTTCCTTTCTCTATTTCCCTTCTGATGATTAATTTAGATAATGTTATATAATACTATTCTTCTCTTTGTTGCACTGATATTACAAAAAAAAAAAAAAAAACTTTTTACTTTAATAAGATTCCAATGTTTAAATTCATTTACTCTTTTTTTCTAAATAACAAAAAAAGATAAAATAAGTAGACGATGGGAAAAATAATTTTTCTTTCAAAGGAATTGAAATAATTTCGTTACGGTGTCATTTCATATTTAGAGTAAGCCTGCTACATTTACTATGAATAAATGATATTGCTGAGAGTTTGTGCGCATTATTTAATCGTGCTCTCAAATATTATTTATATAAAAGAGAAAATTCTCTAATACTGTATACAGCCCCTCTTTGAGAGCCCAGTTGAAGATTCTGTCTAGTTCCCTTGAGCAGCAAGCCAGAACGCTACCCCCTCCCCTCTCGGTGCTGTCTTTTAAGATAATTAAAATAATCTCTGCAATTATAAATTTTTATTCTAATCATCTTTGACAGTGAATAGAAAATTATTTATAAATTTTGCAATCGGGTTTCTTATTTGTTTTGTAATAAATCAGGTTAAATGGGATGACTTATTCTGACTCATATGCAAATGATTAATCTTCACAATTCAACCTTCACACTCTCGTGTAATACTTTTTATTTCAAATTATTGGATAATTACTTCATGACAGGATTGGAAGAAAAAAACAATCCAATAAATTAATAATTTTTAATAATTTTGAAAGGCAAACGAAACTCTTTCTTTTAGGGAAATCCTGAGGTTCACATAATATGGTGTCAAAGGATCTGTCCTCAAAATTAATTCAATTTTAAATAAGTAAGTAAAATATACGTGTCATGGGCGTATCCAGAAGAGGAGGGAGGCAATGGGGCAGGGGTCTACATGCTTGTCATGCAATAGTACACAATAACAAAAAAATCTGGTGTGACTGCACACAATTTTCTTTTACCTTCTGTAATCGAAAGTTGTGTTCTGTGCTTGTCACACCAGACTTTCGTGTCAACATATATTTAGTTGCTCCGCAGAATTCAAGATGTAAAATTTATTAGTATGGGAAAATATATTTTGTTACCATGGCAACCATTTCTCCTATCTTTCCTATCTAGTCAAGAGTGAAGTGGTCTTCAGAAGATTTCAATGATAAAATGAGAATATACATTTCAAAGAGCATCTAAAAAATAAGTGATTTTTGAATTTTAATCAAAATCATCGAAGGGAGAAAATCGAAAAAAAAAAAAAACTGAAAAAATACATCAGTGATGTACTACCGGTAGTACTTTTTGGCAGATTTTGATTAAAAGCTTATTTTCCCTCAAGTGGGTACCTAACTTGAAAATAAAATTTCAACCTCGCAGCCTAATTCCTTCATGCTTTAAATAGAACCCAGACACACAGACAGACAGACACGCCATGCTGCGGAAACCACTTTTTTGGTTTCAGGGGGCGTCAAAACGTGTATATCCATCAAAATCTCGACATCAAATTTTTGATCGCAATACTTTCTCACTAGCCTATAAAATACATAGTCATTGTCTTTTTCGTTTCATTTCTAAAGAGATTTAACAACGGATAATGAATGTGTGGTCACTCACTCCATGAGCATTTAATCGAAAGGGGAGTTGATCACATTACAAGTAAACATTAATTGAATGGATGTCTGGAAGAAGGGCATACGTTACAATTTCAAAATTTTACAGGAGAAGCGAAAAACTGAAGTTGCTCATGTTAAGGAACTAATTAATTGCAAAAGTCATATATATGACCTTCTTCCTGTTTTGTGACTAAAAAATTAATGTTAAACCACCAGAGAATTACATTAGAAAAAGGATTTTAAAGACAAGTAAAAAAAAAAAAAAAAAAAAAAATTAAAAATGTAACATATGCCCTTCTTCCAGACACACGTTCAATTAATTTATGCTCACAGTGGTATATCCTCGAAATTTCCAACCATCCCGTACATTGCAGTGGCGGATCCATAGGTGTTTCTCGGGGGGGGGGTAATCTGGAGTGACTGATCGCACAACACAAATTTTTTTTATTAATTTCGATAATTTAAAGGCGCATTCTGTACTTGTTTGCCAGAATATAAATACAAATCAAATTTTTAAGTATTAATTTTAAAAATTTTACATTAATAATACATTTTTTTTTCGAAAAAAGTATTTTTTTCAAATCTCAAGGGGGGTAATTACCCCCTTTCCCCCCCCTTGTATCCGTTCTTGGTACTTGGTTCTTGGTTCTTGGGTTCTTGGTACATTGCCTTATTTGAAACCCTCCTAGATGCAGCTCATCTTTATTTAAAATGATTCTTGGGTAATAAAATCAACAAATAATATAATTAAAATATCTTATATATAAAGATATGAAATTCGTCTTCTTTTTCTTTTTTTTATATAACCTTTTTGATCATATCAAAATGTTTTTTTAATATTTAGCTTATTTTAAATGTTACATCACATCAAGATCCTGTGCAATTCAAGATTTCTTCACTATTCAAATAAATAACATATTCATTTTATTTGATCGTGTATGTGACTCGGACATCTTATTATTATTGTTTGATGGATAGACAAAAAAAAAAAGAAAAAGATCAATCAAGATTATGAATGGGTGACCTTTAAGAGGCTAATCTAGTTTTAATTAAGAGTGTAATTAATAAGATCACAGGTCGGCGAACGGATGGATAGGTTCGTGTTGCTACTCGACACCATCAGCATCAACATGCACATGTACGTACATGAACCGACATCGATTGAGAAAAGGTCAGCGGTCGTGAGCAGAGAGAGACATGCGCTGGTCATTCGGTGAAAGGAGGGTTCGCACCCTGAAGCCTCCTCTTCTTTGCTTTGCTTCCTGTATTGTCTCAGCACTTTCATCAAGAATTATTATCTCTAACTACGCTCTATACGTCAAGTTATGCAATTGGCGGCGTTATGATCAAATTCTGGAATAACAATGGGATCACAATTCTCGTGTGAAATCTTCTTACGCCCATGATGAAACTCGTTTGGGAATTTGTCTCTCCTGTAGGAACTCCCCTTGGCTTATGTTCACGTATTTATTTATTTATTTAGGAATAAATTAGCAATAGGTCTGCTCAAAAAAAATATATCTTTACCAAATCACTAAAATAAAATTTTTAAGAGAAATAAAAACGGTCTAGCTAACAGACCTCCCTCACCCTTCCTTAAACCAGTGGCGGACCCAGAGGTGTTTTCGGGGGGGGGGTAATCTGGAGTGACTGGTCGCACAGTACACATTTTTTCTTAATTTCGGTAATTTAAAGGCGCATTCATTACCTGTTTGCCAGAATATAAATATAAATCAAATTTTTAAGTATTAATTTTTAAAATTTTACATTAAAAATACATTTTTTTTCGAAAAAAGTATTTTTTTTCAAATCTCAGGGGGGGTAATTACCCCTTTACCCCCCCCCCTCTTGTATCCGCTCTTGCCTTAAACATACCTCAACAAAGAGAAAATATATAGGATAAAGCGTGAGCGATTCCGAAGCCCTCGCAAGGAGATGGAAGATTCACAGCTCCACGCTGCAATGTCGGTCGAATTCGCATAATAATATTTTTTTTTTTTGGGCGGTTCTTTACAAATTTAAAATTATACATACACATTCTGTTATGTCCTTCAATATTTTGCGAATTTGACCAACTGTCAGCGTGGAGCTGTGAATCTTACATCTTCTTGCAAGGGCTTAGGAATCGCTCACAACTGACTCGGTTTATCTTATATATTTTTGTTTGTTTGTTAAGGGATGTTTAAGAAAGGATGAGGGAGGTCTGCTAGCTGGAAAATATAGAAAAGCAGTAAAAAAACTGCAAAAAAAATCGATCATTTTTAATGATTTTTTTGCATTTTAAGGGACAAAATCCTCCCCCACATCCCCCCCCCTTGGATCCAAATGTTAATGTTTTTTAACTTTTCACTTCTCTAGACCTTCTGAAGAAATGTTAAGGCTAAAATATTCCTTTTCATCCCTCCAAATTTAATTCATGGCCCTAAGATTAACGAAAAGGGGTGGAAATAAGTAGGGGGCTGTCCCCCGAAAAGAGTAGGTGGTAATGGAAAAGAGAGGTCATTTTTGGATTCAGGAGGTCATTTTACTTAAGAATCTGAAGGGATCTCGGGGCTCGAAAAAAAAATTTCATTTTGCCGAGTAGTGTAATTATAAAAATAATAAGATAGATGAGTCTTCTTTTTTTTAATTTTAAAAGATATAAGTAAGAGATAGACTGAGCGAATAATTCAAATCCTCTTATTTTTTTATCCGATGTGTGTCCTTCTCTCCTTTGGCGCTCGACTCCTCTCTCCTATCCATTTTTAGGTTCACAAATTATGACAGATGTCATCGAGAGCAATTAGACCTTGACTGATTTTATTTTCAAAAAGTATTTTTCTCACCAATTCATTTAGTAATCCTTTCGCTTATCTAAATTCAACAAAAAAACCGGACTATTATTTAAAAATCTGGTGTGACTGGCGCACTGCACACAACTTTCTCATACCTTCGGTAATCGAAAGTTGTGTACTGTGCTTGTCTCCACCAGATTTTTTGTGTCGATATGTATTTAGTTTCCGACAGTACGGTACATTCGATTTTCAAGATGTAAAATTTATAAGTATGGCAAAATATTTATATTTTGTTACCATAGCAACCATAGGAGAAATTCCTATCTTTTCTTATGGAGTACAAGAGTAAAAGTGGTCTTCAGAAGATTTCAATCATAAAATGAGAATATACATTTTATTGAGAATCTAAAAAATAATTGATTTTTGAATTTTAAAAAAAATCGTTGGAGCAAATTTAGAGAAAATCGAAAAAAACTGAAAAGTGCATCAGTAAAGTACTAGTACTCTTTGGTCGATTTTGTTCAAAAAGCCTAGATGTCACGTCCCAGGTGGGTGCTCTAACTTAATACAAAATTTCCAACTTCCTAGCTCTTTTTCGTTTATTCTTGAGATATTTTGTTCACAGACACACACAAGACAGGCACACACACACAGACACACAGACAGACAGATTATGTCGCGAAAACCACTTTTTTGGATTCAGGGGACCTCAAAACGTGAAGATCCATCAAAATCTCGACATCGAATTTTTGACATGAATCCAATACTTTCTCTCTATATATATTACATATATATACATAGGTAAGAGAAAGTAAAAAAAAATTCCTATAAGGATTTACCATCAAATTTATATTAATTTTACCGTAAATAAAAACGAAATAAATAAGAAATTCACCCAACATGTGCTTTCACTTCATGGCAGAAATTAAAGGTCGAAGCTTGGTAGAATCCGAGGAAGGAAGAAGAGGAGTTCTATATAGAAAATAAAAGTATTTCACGAATTATTTTTTGTTATTAAAAGAATTTGGATTAAAAGATTCAATTAATGACAAATTTATTGATGATTCATTCTCATTAATTGTCAATTTTATTTTTATTTTAGATACATAATGTTCACTTCCTAATCTACACATATATATGTCTTTTGAATTGCATCACACTTAAAATCACTTAAAGTAGGAAAAG
>JAKCPI010026009.1:0-14708 GCA_023213315.1 Euborellia annulipes | reverse complement strand
CAAATTTATACAACTGGCTAGGCTAGGCTCAGGGAGAACCCAATTGTTAAGTAAGACCAAGCACTGATGAACCTCGGTTTGGTGACCCCGAAAACCGCCAGCCGGTGAACATTGATAATAATTGAATCGTTTATTTCAGAAAGCACCTAAGTGCGTTTTCCCCAACTTTCGGAAAACTAAAAAAAACTGTTTTGCAGCTTAAGTATAGGTCTAGTCTACTTCAAATATTTTTTTATCAAATCATAAACATGCTTTTGGGATAATATATTTAAAAAATTATTTTTTCCTTTAAGTTTTTGAGTAATTAATTTTAGAAAAAATTGCACTTAGGTGGTTTCTGAAATAAACGAGTGATTTTTTAAAAATTATTATTAGAAGTAAGTCAAACCATTAATTTTTACCTGTTTTGGTATCAAAGGTAAAGTAATAGACACACTTAAGTATAAAAAAGAGTGTTTTTACTATACCTAAATCGAAAAATACAAGTAGACTACATATACAGTATGTCTATATACACAGCGTATATTCAGAGTCGTACTGCAGTCCTTTGAGCCTAGCATTCCGAATAATGTTCCGTTTGTATTTTTCTTCGTGCACAACACCACGCCTACGCTTGGGAATAGGTTCATCATCTGAACTATCCGACATGGCTTAAGAACTATATAATGTTATATTGTATTTACATGGTTTTATATTGTATTTATATTGTTTTGTAAAATGTTATATATTGTATATTATGGGGATGGCCTTTGGCACCCGGCTTAATTAAAAAAAAAATAGCTTTTATGGTTAAGTAGCTAGACGTTACATAAATAGGGCTATTTTTCGATATTTTTTTGCCTAAAAATGAGGTTTTCGAGAGAAAAAACTAATTTTCGAGTTAATTACTCGGGATTTTTTATTTATTCTATTAGAGGATTTGTTTCTGCACCAAATGACATCTCATTTAGTCTGATCGGATTAGCCGTTCGGAATCTACAGGGGTTTAAACTTTCAAATTAGAAGTTCCGCAGCGCGGTAAAATAAAATGATAGGAAAAAATAAATGGTGGGGAAATCTTTAGCTGAAAACTCATTCTTTCTAACCATATATTCTCCATAATTATACCTCTTAAGACAGAGGAGTTATTCAAGCCGATAAACTTTTTCGTGCATGCCCCTCTAACTTGCCTCTATAGACACATGATTTGTAAGACGTTGTCACGAAAAAAAAACTATATAATGTAATAATAAACAACAAAATAACACCTAATTTTCATCGAAAACTCACGAAAACTAACTACTCAGTGTTAGGTAACCTTTGAATCAAACCAGCGAGTCACAAAACACGTGATGTCTACAGGGCACGAGTGAAATTTACCGCAGAAAGAACCTAAGCGACGGCGCTTGGGTTCTTTCTGAAATAAACGGATTATTTTCAAGGCTGCCAAATAGCATTGCTGATGAGGAACATTGGTTATTTCGGCACTAAAAGATGTATTTACCTTTAAATTGTACATTAGCACCAAAAACACATTTTTGAAATTTTGTCCCTTAGGTGCTTTCTGAAATAAACGATTCAATTATTCATACAAATAATAATAATAACGAAACTTCGCTGATAGAGTAATACTTAAATAAATATATGATTTTTCTCAAAACAAGTTGGATAAGAAATAGCAAAGGATATTTTTTTAACAATGATTAAACTTTCTTTGATTGTTTTTAAATAAACTTGTCTTGATTGTTGATTTTAGTCTTGTGAGTCGTTGGATTCCGTTGACCGAGTGACCCACATGACCTACGACTCCTGGCTCGATGGCTACGTTTCTCGAGATGCCCCTGTCATCGTTCTCGATGCCCTCGACCACTGGCCTGTCATGAACACCCAACACTTTTGGTTCGACAACATTACAATGGTCAGTTACCTACTATTTAAATGAATTCGCAAGCTTTATTTTGTAAATGATTTCGATTATAATCAAGCAAAGAATGGAAATATCTTTTCGCCACTTGGGCACTCAAAAAAAGAGAAGACGTTTTAACCCGGCTTATCTCAAAAATTGAATTTTCGAACTTTGGCCACTAGGATTGTCAGCAGGCGATATATTTAGTTTCCGACAGTAAGGTACAGTGAGGGTCAATATTAAGTCCCACCCATGCGTTTTCTAATTGTGATTATTTCATTGTTTTTATAAAAGAAAATGAAAATCTTTATTAGAAAAACGTGGATAATTTTCTCAAAAATTCGCTCCCTTCGATTCATTTTTTTCCCCAAAATTCGAAACCCTTTTTAAATAACCCCCTTGTATCCCCCCTTGACTGAATTTGATGTCATAAATATAGGTTTTTAACTTATATAATTCAAAGCTATTTGAATCCATAAAAATTTAGGAGAAAAATAAAATATAGAAATTTTTTTAGATGTAATTAGGTATTAAAAATAAAAATAGAATAATAAATTAAAAAATCTCTCCTAATATTGTTTAAAATATAAAATTAACTAGACTTGTAAAAACGAATAAAAATAAATCTAATAATACAAAACAAATATAAATCTCTGAAGATGAACAAATCGAACGACACTCAACCAACAGCACATGAATGGCCGAGAAAGAGATAAAGTAGAGCGCTACTTTTGCACCGAGAAAGAGAACGAAAACACCATAGTTATATTCATTGACTCTTCTCCCCACACTCTCATATGCAGAGCGTTCTAGAATCATCTCCATCAATTTTGATGAAAAAAAAATTATCTATTTACTCACACTCGTGTTAAATTATCTTTTTAATTTGATATTATTTTTTTATTTTGGATACAGATGAGAATACTTATAAAACGAAAGAGCGTATTCAAAATAATTAGTAATCAAATGATTTTCATTCTATATTTAATTCATAAGAGTCCGTCTTTTTACGATTAGGTAATAAAAATGAAAAAGGATTAAAAAGGAAAATAAATACCTAGGAAAGTGAAGATGAGGTTGAGGTCGGCGTTTATAAAATGGAAATAATCGTGGAGAAAAGACATCGTGGATCAGTTGTCGAGATTGCATCCTTGGGTGCTTTGCTTGTTAATCAGGCGGGAGCGGAGAGGATTTCATTTGGAAGCTTCTTCACTGACCGTGGAGCTCTTACTGAAGGTGGCGACGCCGGCAACTAGTGTGGAACAAGCGAAACAATAGTGTCACGTGACATGAATGCTGCTCTGCTATTGGTCAAATAATCCAAGGCATTATTTGAAAAAAAAATCTGGTGTGACTGATCTCAAAGCATAGAACTTTCTCTTACCTTCGGTAATGAAAAGATGTGATCTGTGCTAGCCACACCAGATTTTTTGTGTCGACATATATTTAGTTTCCGCCGCCATTCTATTACGAATTTTGAGGACAGTCGTTTGTTTAAAGCAAGTGAATAAAATAAAACCCTTGAATGTCACTGATATGAGATTAATAGATCTGACGTCTAACGAACTTGTATTACTAGATTATTAAAGGTTAGAGAGAAAAATTTGTTCAGACATTTGTCTTTTTTCGTTGATTAATTGAATCCACTCTCCTTTTTCGAAATATCACTGATTAAATCCATAAATAACCATCCTATCATTCAAAATTAATTCCTTTTGAAAATCAAGGGTGTGGTCATTTTATTTATGGGCTTTCAAATAGTGTCTTCATCTTTTAGGTTAATTAATTTCCTTTATTTTATTCGTGTTAGCCAGATGGTTGGGCATCCAATTTTTTTTGTTTATTTGAAAATTTTCTTTCTATTCATTTGTAAATTTTATTATTTTTAGCTCTATTTAGAAGATGACCGGCTACAAGATACAGTTCCTTGTATTCTTCAGACCAATTTACGTTTTGGATCCTCCAGTTTAGACCTTTGGACTCTTCTTCGTCGACTCCGGAGTCCTAATTTGGCCAAATGGTTCGTCCATTGGTGAGTTCTCAATCTCAACCCTCTGCTCTAAGAAGAACTGAACGTACAGTAGACATCCGTCCCTGGGCTATATTTTAGATGCCTTAGGGCGCCTATGTCGGTATAGAGGGGCGCCAAAGGCTTGATGCGCCTGGGCGGAGGGGGCGAGCGCCCCCCTTCGCCCCCACCTAGTTACGCTACTGACGTTCATGAAAAATAGGTCACTTTTTTTTAGTTTTTTTGGCGTAATGGAATTACTTTAACTAATATGGTTGAAACTTAAAATCTTCTCTTATGAGAAGAATTTGATTTATTAAGATTCGAAGTTGACCAAAAAGGAGATTGAGAAACAGTTGACCATTAGATCTTTTAATCTTGATTGAGATAATTGGGCAACTTTTATCAATTTGAAATTATAGTCTCTTCTGACGTAACTGAAAATGGGGCTTGGAGGGTTGGGCCCGGGCCCAACACCTTTTTCGGAGGAGGCAAGAGAAATAGAAAAGATATTAATAATTAAAATTATGTTAACGTAAACATTTTATTTTCATTTACGTATTTATTAATTTCTCGGTGTATTTTCAGGCAGAACTGCGACATAAATGCTGTGAAAGCCCTTCGTCGATTTTATCAGCGACCCTATTTCCTGGCAAACGTCGTCTCACCTGCGCACTTCAATTGGGTTTTTATGTCTTCCGATTACAACACAAATCACTTCAAAAAGGTATCATATCAGAAACTTCTCTCCTTGCTGAAGTAGATTTTTATTTTATAAATATGAGATTTTGAGAGGAAGTATATTTAATCTTGATCAAAAAAAAAAAAGATGACATAATTTTTATATTAATACATCTATCATCCCAGTGAATAAGTGGCTAATTCGATTTTTGTCCAAAATGAGTTAAGTGACCAAAGAAAAGCAGGGAGGATTCTTGATACTGTGTAAGTAGGCAAGCCTGGGACTGGCTTCAAACGAAGTTATTAAGTTGTGCGTTTTTGGAATTTAATCTAAATCTTCAGTTTTGTAACTTTAAAAGTCGTATCCACCGGAAAAGTAGACAAAATTGACTTAACCACTTATTCACGGGAATGGCAGATATATACAGTAGAGTCTTGCTTAACCGGACTTCGATACTCCGGCAAACCGGCTAATCCGGCGCGTTGAAAAGCCACTTCTTCGGGATATTGTAGCAAAAAGAAGGGTAATTTAAGAAAACAAAATGTCAGTACAGATTTTTTCAAGAGATAAATATTAAATTTAGCACAATATTAAATGTTTAGGGTAATCCGGCATAGGGGTCGGTCCAGTTTGGATCGGATTAGCAAGACTCTACTGTATTTTTATTCAGAGCATTTTTTATGGCTATCAAGCTTGCGCAAATCCACTTGTTTGGGCTAAACTGTTTCTATCGGAGTCTCATAACTCTTCACTAAATAAATAAGGAGAGAAAGAATTAATTTGAAAGGTCAAGAAATTGATTTTATTCAACTTATAAAGTATATTGTAATCAAATATTCATCATTTTAATAATGAGTATTTTATTTAGTGAAGAGTTATGTGACTCGGATGAAAACAGTTTAGCCGAAACAAGTCAGCCATGAAAATGCTCTGAAAAAAATCTGGTGTGACTGGCGCACAGCACACAACTTTCTCTTACCTTCGGTAATCGAAAGTTGTGTACTGTGCTTGTCACACCAGATTTTTTTGTGTCGACATATATTTAGTTCCCGACAGTACGGAACATTTGAATTCAGATGTAAAATTTATAAGTATGGGAAAATATTTATATTTTGTTACCATGGCAACCATTTCTCCTATCTTCCCTATGAAATACAAGAGTAAAGTGGTCTTCAGAAGATTTCAATCACAAAATAAGAATATACATTTTAAAGAGCATCTTAAAAATAATTGATTTTTGAATTTAAAAAAAAATCGTTGGAGCAAATTTTGAGAAAATCGAAAAAAACTGAAAAAGTACATCAGTAAAGTACTAGTACTCTTTGGCCGATTTTGATTAAAAGCTTATTTTTCCGGTCCCGGGGGGGTGTTTAACTTAAATATAAAATTTCAACCTCCTAGCTCAATTCCTTCATGCTTAAAATTGAACACACACACACCCACACACCCACACACCCACAGACAGACCATGTCGCGAAAACCACTTTTTGGATTCAGGGGACCTCAAAACGTGTATATCCATCAAAATCTCGACATCGAATTTTTGACATGAATCCAATACTTTCTCTCTATATATATATTACATATATACATAGGCAAGAGAAAGTAAAAATATATCTCCTCAATGCAATCTTTTAATTGTGGCCAAGAATAAATCTACTTCCCTTTGATAATTGGATATCTGGTTCACGCTAAAACACATTATTACTTTCTCTTACCTATGTATATATGTAATATATATATAGAGAGAAAGTATTGGATTCATGTCAAAAATTCGATGTCGAGATTTTGATGGATCTTCACGTTTTGAGGTCCCCTGAATCCAAAAAAAGTGGTTTTCGCGACATGGTCTGTCTGTGTGTGGGTGGGTGGGTGGGTGGGTGGGTGGGGGTGTGTGTGTGTGTGTGTTCAATTTTAAGCATGAAGGAATTGAGCTACGAGGTTGAAATTTTATATTTTAGTTAAACACCCCCGGGACCGGAAAAATAAGCTTTTAATCAAAAACGGCCAAAGAGTACTAGTACTTTACTGATGTACTTTTTCAGTTTTTTTTCGATTTTCTCAAAATTTGCTCCAACGATTTTTTTTTAAATTCAAAAATCAATTATTTTTTAGATGCTCTTTCAAAATGTATATTCTCATTTTGCGATTGAAATCTTCTGAAGACCACTTTACTCTTGTATTTCATAGGGAAGATAGGAGAAATGGTTGCCATGGTAACAAAATATAAATATTTTCCCATACTTATAAATTTTACATCTGAATTCATATGTTCCATACTGTCATGTCGGGAACTAAATATATGTTGACACAAAAAATCTGGTGTGACAAGCACAGAACACAACTTTCGATTACCGAAGGTAAGAGAAAGTTGTGTGCTGTGCGCCAGTCACACCAGATTTTTTATATTAATAAATATGTTTTCAGGTGGAACTCGATGCTGGCTTGATTATGCTTGCTCAATTGAGAGGTTCCTCGGAATTCAAGCTAACTGCAGTACATCCATGCAACGCTACTTGTCCTGAACTCTCCGGTCATCTACTTGAAGGCGAACTCTGTAATTATGATCAAAAATAAATAAACTAATAGAGGGCTTCTTCTTATCCGGGGGAGATTATATTCATTCTTGTCAATTCAAATTTGTCTTCTTTTTATTTTAGTGGTCTTCACGAATTTTATTTGGACATTTGAATATCTTCCTGGACATTCGTCAGACAACGTTGCGATATTAACAGAAACAGTTTGGGAGGAATCCATTGCTTAATTGAAGTCTGGTAACATCATCACTCTTTGTTGTGTTATATTAAAGTATACATGTAGATAAAAATTCTGTTTTGTAGTTTAACGGAATTTGAAGAATAAATATGAACTTTTGAGAATTATTCTTTCTTTCCAATCTCGCCTCTCCTGTCTTTTTCTTCTGTCACTCCGGTGTCAGGATTAAATGTAATTTATTATGATTATATTTTTCCTACATAATCGAGAAGTATGGGGGGGGGGGGACATATTATATTTTAGGAGTGTTTAAAAAATAATTGATTTATGAATTCTTATCAAAATCGTTTAGAAAGAAATAGAAAAAAAGAACCAGTGAAGTACTCTTCACGTGTTCACACAAACATTTTTTACAGGGCCAACTCTCTATATGAAGTTTTTCAAAACCTGTATTTTCATCAAAATTTTGTTATTAAATTTTTGATACAGATCGCAATATTTTATATAAATAAAGGAAACAAAGACAATAAACACAAATACTTATAAAAAAAAAAAACCATTATTGTTTCATGACTGAGAGAAAGAAAAATAAATAATTCTTTTTTTCAAAAAAAGGGTATGGTGAGGACACAAATAAACCACGATAAAATTGGTATATATAATTCACAAAAAGTGAAATGAAAAGAGAATTAGTACGTGCTGAGGCATAAATTTATTGACCTTTCGGCTAAGCCATCTTCAGAGCACTAACAATTTATTAAAAATAAATAAATATTTTTATTTTAGTTAGTTTCTAAAATGGCAATTCAATTCAAATATTATTTATTATTATTTATAAATTAATATAAATTGCTTCATACAAAATTATAATCTATAAAGTTTAACAGTATAAAATGAATATGAATAAGCTTATATTATTTAATTGAATAAACTAGTCTCTGATTGACTCATGCATTTATTTGATTTAAATTTCGCAGAATATTGATATAAAGATAAGCTCTGTTCACCATCTGAAACAAATTATTAGAGTAACTATTAATTAAGTATAAAACTTAATTCATTAGTACTATTATTTGCCAAATAAGGGGGGAGGAATATTCATTTTCGTAATTACAAACAAATGAAAGAACAATGTGAATTTCTTACTCCGATAAACGTTTCATTTGTCATCTCTATGAACCTAGTAGACATCAGAGGCTTAGTCCAATTGCTTCTTAATATCATTAGCTGATAATTATTTTTTACTTTTTTGTTGTATCTGGCGAATTGCAATTGCAAAGCGCTATTTATCTCTTGGAACTAAAAAAAAAAATAAATAAAATCTTAAGTTATTATTAGGAATAATAAGGCGAAAAGGAAAGTAAATTGTTGAAAAATATTTCAATGTTTTGATTTGTCAAAATTAATAAACGACGTTTTTTAAAAAGCATCTTTTAGAGTCAAAAATTTACTGTATCTTGTATTTTGATCCTTTTTTTTTTGAAGTATTTAACGATTTCTGAATTCTTACTTTAACTCTATAAAATTCAATATAAAATTTTATTTTACATCCATCAAGGGGCGTATATAGAAATTTTTTTCGAGGGGAAGGGGGGGGGGCTGAACTCAAAATTTTTCTGCGGAAAATTATTTTTTAGAAACTAAATTTTTTTCCACAATTTTTGCGGAACCAAAAAGTTTTCCATCCTGTGGAAAAATTTGTTGCGCTGATGTCTGTATATCCCTATATATGTTTATAGTGTTTTTGGGAAATTTCGGGGGGGGGACCCTCGCCCATCCACAATATATTTTACATTATTTTTGAGAGAGAAAAAGAAACAAAAAAGCAAAATAAGGCTAATCTTTACTATAAGACGCCAAGCCACCCATAATCTTTTTTTTTTTTTTTGCACTTGCAGGAGTCCCGACCTAATTGTTTCTCTTCGGTATGCAAGTTCGGATTTCCTTCGATTAAAAAAAAAATTAAAAACAACTAGGGAATGTAGAGCTAATGTCAAAAGTGTCAACTAGTGAAGTGTAAGCCAGGGGCTGAGCTTGGCTGGAGTCTTATAGCAAAAAATCAGGTAAAGATTAACCCAAAAACCGAACCCTTGATTTTGATCAAAAGTTTTTTTTTTTAAATATAAAAACATCTACGCTCGAGCTCTACTAAAAAACATAACGCTAAGGTACTGTACGTCTTACTATTTATTTATTTCGTTATGTTCCAATGTTAAACATGTATTTACAGAGTTTATTTCTTTACCTGTTCATAAAGAGGATGTGCTTCCTTGATAGATAAATAAATCTGAAATATGATTAACAAGGAAACACCAACAACAACTAAAGTTGTTTGTTTATCGTGATTGTTTGCATTTTCTTCTGAATTCATTGACAAATGCTAAAAATTTAAACGAGAAAGATATTAAAATTAAATTTCTACGTGAGTAATAGCAAAAGCAAGTCTGTCATTATTTTTTTGTAAGAGCCAACCTCTTAAAAATATGAGAAATATTTAATTTTATTCTGATCAGAGTTGGCAAGTTTTATCCCGCCGAGTATAATACACGGTTTTATACATGTATAAAACTATCGCAGATAAAACTAGGCCGATGTATAAAAGGTATAAAACTGTAAAAAACCAACCCCCTCCCCTGAAAAGACAGCTTAAAAGTTTTTCATATTTTATAATGTTCTAAAGCATTGACGATGTTGTTTGCTTTTTATTTAGTGAATAATATAATTAAAATGTTAATAATTGAAAAATGAAATTTTATTTGAACTTCCTTTCTCTTCGGGTTTGCGCATGCGCATCCAGGTTTTATACATTTTATACGTTTAATACATTTTATACGTTTTATACCAAGTTTTATCCGCAATTTTTGTATAAAACTGCAAAATCGTGTATAAAACCCAACTCTGATTCTGATATCTATTCATTAAAATATAAATGTCAATCTTTCATATATCGTCTGAAGTTAACCCCTAGTTTCTCATACGTCATATAAGACATACCAACTGTTGAGACCTTTTCGTATCAGAGCAGAGTTGGGTTTTATACACGATTTTGCAGTTTTATACAAAAATTGAGGATAAAACTTGTATAAAACGTATAAAATGTATAAAACTTGGATGCGCATGCGCAAACCCGAAGAGAAAGGAGTTCAAATAAAATTTCATTTTTCAATTATTAACATTTTGATTATATTATTCACTAAATAAAAAGCAAACAACATCGTCAATGCTTTAGAACATTATAAAATATGAAAAACTTTTAAGCTGTTTTTTCAGGGGGAGGGGGGTTGGTTTTTAACAGTATTATACCTTTTATACATCGGCCTAGTTTTATCCGCGATAGTTTTATACATGTATAAAACCGTGTATTATACTCGGCGGGATAAAACTTGCCAACTCTGATAACACTAGTCGACAAGGTTTTTTCACAAAGATATCTGATTAGTGAACCTAGTGCATTTTTTCACCCTGAATTCAGATATGTAGTTAGAATTTTTTCCATCAGGCACAGTTTTAGAGATATAGAGCAAAATAGATTTTAGTCGAAAATGGGCTCTAAAACGGCTTTTATTTAGAATGTTCAAATTATTTTTAACGCCGCACCCCGTCAAATTATGCAGATAGTTAGAATACATATAAATTTTAAGTTTCATCCCAATCGGAGGTCATTTAGACGTGCTAAAAACGGCTTAAAGTTTCAAAAAAATCGAAATTTTCAAGATTTTTTGCTTTGGTCACCCCTAATACAATTTTAGATACCCCTGAATGCAAAACACATATATGTACGATATTCTATAGTTCTTTGGCTTTCTAAAAATCATTCATTCATAAAAATCTGCTAATTATTAACGAAATTATTAACAAAAACGTCAGCAAAGAAAAAACACAAGTACACTCACTGGACGAAAAAAAATGGACTTCAATTGAATTAAAAAGCGAACCCTATCCACGAGAAGCTAATGTATCCTCTCTGAGCATCGAGTCACGGGCACTAACTTTATTATATATTATTAAAAAAAAATATTTTTTGAATCTCATATCTTTCTTTATACTTCTAAAAGAACAAGAGGTCCATTTTTTCGTCCAGTGAGTGTACTTGTGTTTTTTTTTGCTGACGTTTTTGTTAATAATTTCGTTAATAATTAGCAGATTTTTATGAATGAATGATTTTTAGAAAGCCAAAGAACTATAGAATATCGTACATACTGTGTTTTGCATTCAGGGGTATCTAAAATTGTATTAGGGGTGACCAAAAGCAAAAAAATCTTGAAATTTCGATTTTTTGAAACTTTAAGCCGTTTTTAGCACGTCTAAATGACCTCCGATTGGGATGAAACTTAAAATTTATATGTATTCTAACTATCTGCATAATTTGACGGGGTGCGGCGTTAAAAATAATTTGAACATTCTAAATAAAAGCCGTTTTAGAGCCCATTTTCGACTAAAATCTATTTTGCTCTATATCTCTAAAACTGTGCCTGATGGAAAAATTCTAACTACATACCTGAATTCAGGGTGAAAAATACTTCTAGAATTTCATATCTTCATTCTTGTGAAAGAAAAAAAGTTCATTTTTGTCGACTAGTGTAATCAGAGTTAAAATCAGGGAGGTTAAAATAAACATGTCAAAATAAATTATTAAGAGCGCGAAATATAAATAATTTACTTATATATTTATATAATAAAATTATTGAAGCTAATTTTGAGAAAATCGAAAAAAAAAAAACGAAAAAAGTACATTGGTAAAGTACTAGTACTTTTTGGCCGATTTTGTTCAAAAAGCTTATTTTCACCCCTTGGGGGGGGGTGCCTAACTTGAATATAAAATTTCAAACTCCCAGCTCAATTCCTTCTTGCTTAAAATTGGATACACACACAAATACAAATGCCCCCCCGCCCCCCCCCGCCTCTGATTTTCGACACAAGTGTCATATCAGCGTATGTAACTCACTTCTGATGATGACACTTATGTCGATATGCATATAAAGTGTTAATGTATTTTTTTTTTTTTAGGTTTTATGCAATTCAAGAAATCTGTAAAAGTTCACACGTGTGGCTGTGTTTTATTAAATAAATCATACAAATGTTCAGAATTAGACCTAATTCTATTGATTAAGCAATTCATGCTTGATTTCTCGCTTTCCTCCCCCCCCTCTAGCGCCATCCCTATAAATATCTCTAATTAGAGAGAAGAAAAAATAAAATCTGATTTCATAATATTAAAAGAAAAATAATTAATAAAAATTATTGTGATATTACGTGATATTTAAACAAAGCGCATAAACAAACATGGATAGCTAGTTCCCAGAGTTGGCGCTAGAGGCGCCAGCTGCCTGCTAAGGGATTGTTGCCGGCGCCTTCGTCTCCCAATTAGTATGCTTTAGTATGTAATTAATTCAGTGTCATTCTTAGCGTCTGA
This sequence comes from Euborellia annulipes, assembly GCA_023213315.1. NCBI lineage: Eukaryota > Metazoa > Arthropoda > Insecta > Dermaptera > Anisolabididae > Euborellia > Euborellia annulipes. The sequence continues at coordinate 2,005 of JAKCPI010026009.1, read as the reverse complement.
TTTTTTTTTTGGTGCATTCTCCAAGTGACTTTTAATTTAAACGATTGGCCGTCAACAATTAACATCCTATCATTATCCTGAAGGTATTGTTTTCTATTTAAAGTAAATATTTAATAATAAAATGCAATGCTTTTTGAAAATCACAGGGGCGTACCGAGACAATTGGGGACCTGGGGCGTCTCAAACGAATGTTAGAGAAAGTTGCCAAAAACATCGGAGATGCAAAAGAAAAGCGCCTCAGAAATATGTGGCCCAGAGTCGAGGTGAAACAAGAAAATACGCCCTCGCTTTTCTGATTTATATAAAAGCGAGGATACATGAAAGAAAATTCTGTAAGGGTTTTATTGGAAGTGAAAATATTTCCTAGCTTTTATATAAATCAGAAAAGCGAGGCTCATTTTTTTTATTTCACCTGGACTCTAGACAAAATAATGCGAGGCGCCCTTTTTACTTTCTCTTACCTATATGTTAAAATACATATGTTCCGGAATATACATATATTTAGAGAAAGTCAAAAACCCGATGTCGAGATTTTGATGGATATGCCCGTTTTTGAGATTCCCTGAATCCAAAAAAATTGTTTTTCGCGATATGGCCTGTCTGTGTTTCTCTCTGGATTAATTTAAAGCATGAAGGAATTGGAGATAGGATATGTGTATATGGATTTGAAAATTTCGGGGGGGGGACGCTGGCCCCCTCGGCTCTCCCTTATATACATATTTTGGATCTCACCTAATAAAATTACTATCGTCAAAACATGCAAACAGCTGCTCAAAGGCCCCTTAAGTAGTAATTTACAAGATATATGATGTAAAAAAAAAAAAAAAAATTTTAATAAACTAATTGAAAAATTAATTTAGTTAATTATATTGAAAGCATAAATCAAAAGAATGTTTGAATAAATAAAAACTCTATTCTTCATTCAAATCGAATTAGTTTGAACAAGCGTTGCTTGATGGCTGTTTAGAATAATCGCGTGTGAAGAGAAAGAAGTGTGCTTGAAAACAAGATGGATAGATATAAAAACAAGAGAGTGAAAGAGAAAGAGTGATCCGAGCATCGCGGGAGATCCAGTGCGACCTTTCACTATTCCGCATTAAAACTAACATAAATAACGCCCATTAAAAATCTCCGCATTGCTTTTGACTTGGGCAACAATCTCTCTTTATATATACACTTTAATAATAAATTAATATTAGAAAAAAAAAAACAATAATGTAACGCATGTAACTTTTTTTAGTTTAATGCATTAAAAATCACTTAAATAATTAATATTTTTCAGGAAATAAATTCAATAAATTAAAAAAAAAAGATATGAATATTAATTAAACATTAGTAAATTATTATATCATAGAAGAGGTTTTTGAAGAATGTCGTGTAATGAAGGCTTGCCTATTGGTCGAATGATTTATTGGATAAACAAAACAAAGTAGTTTTCGAATTCGTAGTTGAAATTTAATAACTTTATTCTGCTTAAATAGGTTTTTTTACTTTTTTTATAATGTAACTAATATTTATCTTGATATTATTTTTATATTTAAAACAAACACGTACGTAAGCAGGGTGACAAAAGTCAAAGAAAATTGTAGAAAATACTGTTGAAATATAATATAGGAAAAATATTCGAAGATGTAGAGCAAAAATGTGAGTAAAAAAAGGAAAAAAATCTGGTGTGACTTAACGCAAGCTGATTTTTGTGATTAATAAATTCAGTTTCCCATAACACTGTGAATATAAAAGGGAGGGACAATGGGGGGCTGCCAAATGCATATACTGTACATACGGGATATACAGACATTAGCGGGTCTCACCCCCCGAAATGTTTTGATCGGCCCCCACAGTGCGAAAAAATATAGCCCTGTAAAAAATTTTTTTTCCGCAGGGTGAAAAACTTTGATTCCGCAAAAGGAAAAATATTCAGCGGGGCGGCAAAATTTCCGTGTCTCTATAAAAAAGGTAAAATGATTTTCACGGTCGGGAAAAAATTTTTTCGCACCTCAGGGTG
>JAKCPI010026008.1:0-14519 GCA_023213315.1 Euborellia annulipes | reverse complement strand
GAAATTTATACAACTGACTAGGCTACCCACACAGCACGGAATATTGCAATCTTGCGGCACCATTGATGCAATATTGCAGCTCAAACAGCAATATTGCTAGTTTGGAATATTGCCGCTGCAATGTTGCCAAGATTCGCAATGTTTCTGCAACATTGCTGCAATATTTTGTGCTGTTGTGGTAGGCTCAAGGGGGAGAACCCAATTGTTAAGTAAGACCAAGCACTGATGAACCTCGGTTTGGTGACCCCGAAAACCGCCAGCCGGTGAACATTGATAATAATTATTCAAACAAATAATAATAATAACGAAACTTCGCTGATAGAGTAATACTTAAATAAATATATGATTTTTCTCAAAACAAGTTGGATAAGAAATAGCAAAGGATATTTTTTTAACAATGATTAAACTTTCTTTGATTGTTTTTAAATAAACTTGTCTTGATTGTTGATTTTAGTCTTGTGAGTCGTTGGATTCCGTTGACCGAGTGACCCACATGACCTACGACTCCTGGCTCGATGGCTACGTTTCTCGAGATGCCCCTGTCATCGTTCTCGATGCCCTCGACCACTGGCCTGTCATGAACACCCAACACTTTTGGTTCGACAACATTACAATGGTCAGTTACCTACTATTTAAATGAATTCTCAAGCTTTATTTTGTAAATGATTTCGATTATAATCAAGCAAAGAATGGAAATATCTTTTCGCCACTTGGGCACTCAAAAAAGAGAAGACGTTTTAACAACGTTTGCTAGGCTTAACTTGGCTTATCTCAAAAAATTGAATTTTCGAACTCTGGCCACTAGGATTGTCAGCAGGCGATATATTTAGTTTCCGACAGTAAGGTACAGTGAGGGTCAATATTAAGTCCCACCCATGCGTTTTCTAATTGTGATTATTTCATTGTTTTTATAAAAGAAAATGAAAATCTTTATTAGAAAAACGTGGATAATTTTCTCAAAAATTCGCTCCCTTCGATTCATTTTTTTCCCCAAAATTCGAAACCCTTTTTAAATAACCCCCTTGTATCCTCCCTTGACTGAATTTGATGTCATAAATATAGGTTTTTAATTTATATAATTCAAACCTATTTGAATCCATAAAAATTTAGGAGAAAATAAAATATAGAAATTTTTTTTAGATGTAATTAGGCATTAAAAATAAAATAGAATAATAAATTAAAAAATCTCTCCTAATATTGTTTAAAATATAAAATTAACTAGATTTGTAAAAATCTGGTGTGACTGTCGCACAGCACACAACTTTCTCTTACCTTCGGTAATCGAAAGTTGTGTTCTGTGCTTGTCACACCAGATTTTTTGTGTCGACATATATTTAGTTTCCGCCAATATATTAGAATTAAAGATGTCAAATTTATAAACATGGGAAAATATTTATATTTTGTTACCATGGCAACCATTTCTCCTATCTTCTCTATGAAGCACAAGAGTAAAGTGTGCTTCAAACAATTTTGAGAGCAAAACGAGAATATACATTTGAAAGAGCATCTAAAAAATAATTGATTTTTGAATTTTAATCAAAATCGTTAGAGCGAATTTTGAGAAAATCGAAAAAAACTGAAAAAGTACATCAGTAAAGTACTAGTACTCTTTGGCCGATTTTGATTAAAAGCTTATTTTTCCGGTCCCGGGGGGTGTTTAACTTAAATATAAAATTTCAACCTCGTTGCTCAATTCCTTCATGCTTAAAATTGAACACACACACACACACACGACACACACACACACAGACAGACCATGTCGCGAAAATCACTTTTTGGATTCAGGGGACCTCAAAACGTAAAGATCCATCAAAATCTCGACATCGAGTTTTTGACATGAATCCAATACTTTCTCTCTATATATATATTACATATATACATAGGTAAGAGAAAGTAAAAACGAATAAAAATAAATCTAATAATACAAAACAAATATAAATCTCTGAAGATGAACAAATCGAACGACACTCAACCAACAACACATGAATGGACGAGAAAGAGATAAAGTAGAGCGCTACTTTTGCGCCGAGAAAGAGAACGAAAACACCATAGTTATATTCATTGACTCTTCTCCCCACACTCTCATATGCAGAGGCTTCGAGAATCATTTCCATCAATTTTGATGAAATCTATTTACTCACACTCATGTTAAATTATCTTTTTAATTTGATATTATTTTTTTATTTTGGATACAGATGAGAATACTTATAAAACGAAAAAGCGTATTCAAAATAATAAAATAATCAAATAATTTTCATTCTATATTTAATTCATAGAGTCCGTCTTTTTATGATTAGGTAATAAAAATGAAAAGGATTAAAAAGGAAAATAAATACCTAGGAAAGTGAAGATGAGGTTGAGGTCGGCGTTTTTAAAATGGAAATAATCGTGGAGAAAAGACATCGTGAACCAGTTGTCGAGATTGCATCCTTGGGTGCTTTGCTTGTTAATCAGGCGGGAGCGGAGAGAGGATTTCTTTTGGAAGCTTCTACACTGACAGTGGAGCTCTTACTGAAGGTGGCGACGCCGGCAACTAGTGTTGAACAAACGAAACAATAGTGTCACGTGACATGAATGCTGCTCTGCTATTGGTCAAATAATATAATTCGAAGAGAAGTTGCTGTTGATGTTATGGAATGGAAAAAGAATAAGTACAGGTGCAGCAAATGAAGAGAGCCTTTGGATGCCAAATGCCGAAAAGGAGACGTTTCGGACAAAATTTATTCGTCCATCTTCAGTCCTCGTTGGCTTATAAATTAATTAGGCACAAAGTTGTCATTGTTGTTTTGGCACGTATTTGTGCGCATGTATATTTTTTTATAAAAACAGGCGAGTGTCAATGTTTCGTGAGTGTCTATAAGATAATCTTTTAGAGTGTCTATAAGATAATCTTAATTTATAAGCCAACGAGGACTGAAGATGGACGAATAAATTTTGTCCGAAACGTCTCCTTTTCGGCATTTGGCATCCAAAGGCTCTCTTCATTTGCTGCACCTGTACTTATTCTTTTTCCATTCCATTGGTCAAATAATCCAAGGCATTATTTGAAAAAAAATCTGGTGTGATTGGTCGCAAAGCATAGAACTTTCTCTTACCTACGGCAATGAAAAGATGTGATCTGTGCTAGCCACACCAGATTTTTTGTGTCGACATATATTTAGTTTCCGCCGCCATTCTATTACGAATTTTGAGGACAGTCGTTTGTAAAGCAAGTGAATAAAATAAAACCCTTGAATGTCACTGATATGAGATTAATAGATCTGACGTCTAACGAACTTGTATTACTAGATTATTAAAGGTTAGAGAGAAAAATTTGTTCAGACATTTGTCTTTTTTCGTTGATTAATTGAATCCACTCTCCTTTTTCGAAATATCACTGATTAAATCCATAAATAACCATCCTATCATTCAAAATTAATTCCTTTTGAAAATCAAGGGTGTGGTCATTTTATTTATGGGCTTTCAAATAGTGTCTTCATCTTTTAGGTTAATTAATTTCCTTTATTTTATTCGTGTTAGCCAGATGGTTGGGCATCCAATTTTTTTTGTTTATTTGAAAATTTTCTTTCTATTCATTTGTAAATTTTATTATTTTTAGCTCTATTTGGAAGATGACCGGCTACAAGATACAGTTCCTTGTATTCTTCAGACCAATTTACGTTTTGGATCCTCCAGTTTAGACCTTTGGACTCTTCTTCGTCGACTCCGGAGTCCTAATTTGGCCAAATGGTTCGTCCATTGGTGAGTTCTCAATCTCAACCCTCTCCTCTAAGAAGAACTGAACGTACAGTAGACATCCGTCCCTGTGCTATATTTTAGATGCCTTAGGGCGCCTATGTCGGTATAGAGGGGCGCCAAAGGCTTGATGCGCCTGGGCGGAGGGGGCGAGCGCCCCCCTTCGCCCCCACCTAATTACGCTACTGACGTTCATGAAAAATAGGTCACTTTTTTTAGTTTTTTTGGCGTAATGGAATTACTTCAACTAATATGGTTGAAACTTAAAATCTTCTCTTATGAGAAGAATTTGATTTATTAAGATTCGAAGTTGACCAAAAAGGAGATTGAGAAAGAGTTGACCATTAGATCTTTTAATCTTGATTGAGATAATTGGGCAACTTTTATCAATTTGAAATTATAGTCTCTTCTGACGTAACTGAAAATGGGGCTTGGAGGGTTGGGCCCGGGCCCAACACCTTTTTCGGAGGTGGCAAGAGAAATGGAAAAGATATTAATAATTAAAATTATGTTAACGTAAACATTTTATTTTCAATTATGTATTTATTAATTTCTCGGTGTATTTTCAGGCAGAACTGTGACATAAATGCTGTGAAAGCCCTTCGTCGATTTTATCAGCGACCCTATTTCCTAGCAAACGTCGTCTCACCTGCGCACTTCAATTGGGTTTTTATGTCTTCCGATTACAACACAAATCACTTCAAAAAGGTATCATATCAGAAACTTCTCTCCTTGCTGAAGTAGATTTTTATTTTATAAATATGAGATTTTGAGAGGAAGTATATTTAATCTTGATCAAAAAAAAAAAGATGATATTATAATTTTTATATTAATACTAGGAACCGACCGAATATTCGGTTTCGGTTACGGTTTCGGCCAGTTTCGGCCAAAAATCATGGTTTCGGTCGTAGTTTCGGTTTCGGCCAAAAAGTGGCCGAAACCAGAGTCTGAAAAAATGGGATGAGACTCGCATGCAAAAAAAAAAAAAAAGGTCAAATAATTTGCTCTTGAGGGAGAAAAAAATTTTAGTCTCCCTAAAAAAAAGGTAAAATGATTTTCACGGGAGGGAAAAAAATTAAAAAAAAAAAAAAAAAGTAAAATAAAAAAAATTTTTATAGGAAATACAAGTTTCGGTTTCGGTTACGGTTTCGGCCGAAACTAAGGTTGAGGCCGAATATTCGGTTTCGGTTTCGGCTGAAAATCTTGTTTCGGTCGGACCCTAATTAATACATCTATCATCCCAGTGAATAAGTGGCTAATTCGATTTTTGTCCAAAATGAGTTAAGTGACCAAAGAAAAGCAGGGAGGATTCTTGATACTGTGTAAGTAGGCAAGCCTGGGACTGGCTTCAAACGAAGTTATTAAGTTGTGCGTTTTTGGAATTTAATCTAAATCTTCAGTTTTGTAACTTTAAAAGTCGTATCCGCCGGAAAAGTAGACAAAATTGACTTAACCACTTATTCACGGGAATGGCAGATATATACAGTAGAGTCTTGCTTAACCGGACTTCGATACTCCGGAAAACCGGCTAATCCGGCGCGTTGAAAAGCCACTTCTTCGGGATATAGCAGCAAAAAGAGGGGTAATTTAAGAAAACAAAATGTCAGTACAGATTTTTTTCAAGAGATAAATATTAAATTTAGCACAATATTAAATGTTTAGGGTAATCCGGCATAGGGGGCCGGTCCAGTTTAGATCGGATTAGCAAGACTCTACTGTATTTTTATTCAGAGCATTTTTTTATGGCTAACAAGCTTGCGCAAATCCACTTGTTTGGGCTAAACTGTTTCTATCGGAGTCTCATAACTCTTCACTAAATAAATAAGGAGAGAAAGAATTAATTTGAAAGGTCAAGAAATTGATTTTATTCAACTTATAAAGTATATTGTAATCAAATATTCATCATTTTAATAATGAGTATTTTATTTAGTGAAGAGTTATGTGACTCGGATGAAAACAGTTTAGCCGAAACAAGTCAGCCATGAAAATGCTCTGAAAAAAAAATATCTCTAATGCAATCTTTTAATTGTGGCCAAGAATAAATCTACTTCCTTTGATAATTGGATATCTGGTTCACGCTAAAACACCTTATTTATAAATATGATTTCAGGTGGAACTCGATGCTGGCTTGATTATGCTTGCTCAATTGAGAGGATCCTCGGAATTCAAGCTAACTGCAGTACATCCATGCAACGCTACTTGTCCTGAACTCTCCGGTCATCTACTTGAAGGCGAACTCTGTAATTATGATCAAAAATAAATAAACTAATAGAGGGCTTCTTCTTATCCGGGGGAGATTATATTCATTCTTGTCAATTCAAATTTGTCTTCTTTTTATTTTAGTGGTCTTCACGAATTTTATTTGGACATTTGAATATCTTCCTGGACATTCGTCAGACAACGTTGCGATATTAACAGAAACAGTTTGGGAGGAATCCATTGCTTAATTGAAGTCTGGTAACATCATCACTCTTTGTTGTGTTATATTAAAATATACATGTAGATAAAAATTCTGTTTTGTAGTTTAACGGAATTTGAAGAATAAATATGAACTTTTGAGAATTATTCTTTCTTTCCAATCTCGCCTCTCCTGTCTTTTTCTTCTGTCACTCCGGTGTCAGGATTAAATGTAATTTATTATGATTATATTTTTCCTACATAATCGAGAAGTATGGGGGGGGGGGGACATATTATATTTTAGGAGTGTTTAAAAAATAATTGATTTATGAATTCTTATCAAAATCGTTTAGAAAGAAATAGAAAAAAAGAACCAGTGAAGTACTCTTCACGTGTTCACACAAACATTTTTTGCAGGGCCAACTTATATGAAGTTTTCAAAACCTGTATTTTCATCAAAATTTTGTTATTAAATTTTTGATACGATCGCAATATTTTATATAAATAAAGGAAACAAAGACAATAAACACAAATACTTATAAAAAAAAAAACATTATTGTTTCATGACTGAGAGAAAGAAAAATAAATAATTCTTTTTTCAAAAAAAGAGGTATGGTGAGGACACAAATAAACCACGATAAAATTGGTATATATAATTCACAAAAAGTGAAATAAAAAGAGAATTAGTATGTGCTGAGGCATAAATATATTGACCTTTCGGCTAAGCCATCTTCAGAGCACTAACAATTTATTAAAAATAAATAAATATTTTTATTTTATTAGTTTCTAAAATGGCAATTCAATTCAAATATTATTTATTATTATTTATAAATTAATATAAATTGCTTCATACAAAATTATAATCTATAAAGTTTAACAGTATAAAATGAATATGAATAAGCTTATATTACACTCGCGGACAAAAAAATCGAGCCACCTATTTTTTTTTTTCAACTTCACTTATCTCATATTCAAGGCATCCGATTGGATTAAAATTGGTGTCATTTTTTAGGTATTTTATTGCAATTTAATAATAAAAATAAACTGTTTCATTTTGTTTTAAAACTTTTTGATTTATTGAAAAATAATACAAACATAAGAAAACTTGGTTATTCGAGATTATGAATAATTTCATTATTTCTTAAGAATAAAAAATTTTGTTTTGAAAAATGTTACTTCAATATCTTGTATTGCCCCCTCGTGCCTTAATAACTGCCTGCATTCTTGATTTCATTGAAGCAATTAAACCAAAGATGGCATCCTGTGGGATATTTTCCCATTCCTCTTCCAACGCGAATTTTAGCTCAGCAATCGTTTCTATAGAGTTATTTCTGGCTCGAACTCTTCTTTTTAGCTCATCCCAAAGATGTTCTATAGGATTCAGGTCCGGGCTGCGTGCTGGCCACTCCATTGTTTGAATGCCGACCTCTTGAAGATAACACTTCACGATTTTAGCACTGTGAGGTTTTGCATTATCATGCATAAACAACATGTTTTCGCCGATAAAGCCAGCATAGGGCATTACATGATTTTCAAGAACTTCCTGAATATAGCGAATAGCCGTTAGTCCTCTCCGATTATTTGGATTGGCTCCCCCATCAATAAAAACAAGATCTGTTTTAGCTTCTAAGGATATTCCACCCCATACCATTATGGAACCACCTCCGAAACTGACCGTCCCGGTTATGCAACAAGGGGCATATCGCTCTCCTGGGCGTCGGTAGACTCTTTGTCGTTTATCATTGCCGTGGAGACATATTCTTGATTCGTCCGTGAAAAGAACTCTGGTCCATTGTTCCCGAGTCCAATCAACGTGTTCAAGAGCGAATCTTAGTCTGGCTTTGCGATGGTCTGTGGTCAATTTTGGGCTAGTTGCAGCTTTATGAGACCTAAGATTTTGTTCATGCAACCTTCGTCTCACAGTACGTGAACTTACAGCCATCCCCCGGGCGTCCTGTAGTCTCTGTCGAATTTGAACTGCATTTAACCGTCGATCGCGCAGTGCAGTTAGTGTTATAAAGCGGTCGTCTATGTGAGTTGTAACACGATTTCTTCCAGACCCGGGGCGACGGTGATGAGATCCAGTCTCATTATATCGTTGGTATATTCTTTGAACTGATGAACGAGTTAAATTTAATTGTTGTGTAATTATTTTTTCACTTTTTGTTGCATCTGGCGAATTGGAATTGCAAGCGCTATTTATCTCTTGGAGCTAAAAAAAAAAATAAATAAATCTTAAGTTATTATTAGGAATAATAAGGCGAAAAAGAAGAAGTAAATTGTTGAAAATATTTCAATGTCTTGATTTGTCAAAATAATAAACGTTTTTTTTTTTTTAAACATTCACACTTTTTTCCCATTCACACTCACACTCACACACACACACACATTCACACAGTCTTTTCGGCAACTTGTGGATTCAGGCATTTCTATTTAAGCCATCTGGTATCCAAATGGCTTAAATAAAATCATCGGACTGCCTGGGTCCGAACCCGCGACGTTTGGTATAGGAGGTAGGCACTCTACCTACTACGCCAAACTCGGGGGCACGACGTTTTTTAAAAAGCATCTTTTTAGAGTCAAAAATTTACTGTATCTTGTATTTTGATCCTTTTTTTTTTAAGTATAATTATTTAACCATCTCTGACTTCTTACTCTAACTCTAAAAGTTCAATATAAAATATTATTTTACAGCCATACGGTATATTTTACATTATTTTTGAGAGAGAAAAAGAAACAAAAAGCAAAATAAGGCTAATCTTTACTATAAGACGCCAAGCCACCCATAATCTTTTTTTTTTTTTAACTTGCAGGGGTCCCGACCTAATTGTTTCTTCGGTATGCAGTTCGGTTTCCTTCGATTAAAAAAAATTAAAAACAACTAGGGAATGTAGAGCTAATGTCAAAAGTGTCAACTAGTGAAGTGTAAGCCAGGGCCCGAGCTTGGCTGGCGTCTTATAGCAAAAATCAGGAAAAGATAACCCAAAATAATTTCGAACCCTTGATTTTGATCAAAAGTTTTTTTTTTTTTTTAAATATAAAAACATCTGCGCTCGAGCTCTACTAAAAACATAACATAGGTACTGTACGTCTTACTATTTATTTATTTCGTTATGTTTAATGTTAAACATGTATCATTGATAATAGCATGTTTTTACAGAATTCTTTACCTGTTCATAAACAGTATGTGCTTCCTTGATAGATAAATAAATCTGAAATATGATTAACAAGGAAACACCAACAACAACTAAAGTTGTTTGTTTATCGTGATTGCTTGCATTTTCTTAAATTTCTATATGAGTCATAAGCAAAAGCAAATCTGTCATTATTTTTGTAAGAGCCAACCTCTTAAAAATATGAAAAATATTTAATTTTATTCTGATATCTATTCATTAAAATATAAATGTCAATCTTTCCTATATCGTCTGAAGTTAACCCCTAGTTTCTCATACGTCATATAAGACATACCAACTGTTGAGAACTTTTCGTATCAGACAGAGTTGGGTTTTATACACGATTTTGCAGTTTTATACAAAAATTGCGGATAAAACTTGTATAAAACGTATAAAATGTATTAAACGTATAAAATGTATAAAACTTGGATGCGCATGCGCAAACCCGACGAGAAAGGAGGTTCAAATAAAATTTCATTTTTCAATTATTAACATTTTGATTATATTATTCACTAAATAAAAAGCAAACAACATCGTCAATGCTTTAGAACATTATAAAATATGAAAAGCTTTTAAGCTGTTTTTTCAGGGGGAGGGGTTGTTTTTTATAGTTTTATACTTTTTATACATCGGCCTAGTTTTATCCGCGATAGTTTTATACACATGTATAAAACCGTGTATTATACGCGACGGGATAAAACTTGCCAACTCTGGTATCAGAGTTAAAATCAGGGAGGTTAAAATAAACATGTCAAAATAAATTATTAAAAGGCCCCCGGGTTTGGCGTAGTAAGTGGTAAGTAGCGCGCCTACCTCCTATACCAAACGTCGCGGGTTCGGACCCAGGCAGTCCGATGATTTTATTTAAGCCATTTGGATACCAGATGGCTTAAATAGAAATGCCTGACCCCACAATAGATAATATATATTACAACGGTTATCGTCAAAGTCTTAAATGGCCTAAGTTGCCGAAAAGACTGTATGAATGTGAGTGTGAATGTTTAAAAAAAAAAAAAAAAAAAAAAATTATTAAAAGCGCGAAATATAAATAATTTACTTATATATTTATATAATAAAATTATTGAAGCTAATTTTGAGGAAATCGAAAAAAAAAAAATGAAAAAGTACATTGGTAAAGTACTAGTACTTTTTGGCCGATTTTGTTCAAAAGCTTATTTTCACCCCTTTGGGGGGGGGGGGGTGCCTAACTTGAATATAAAATTTCAAACTCCCAGCTCAATTCCTTCTTGCTTAAAATTGCATACCCACACAAATACAAATGCCCCCCTGCCCCCCCCCCCCCCCTGCCTCTGATTTCGACACAAGTCGACACAAGTGTCATATCAGCGTATGTAACTCACTTCTGATGATGACACTTATGTCGATATGCATATAAAGTGTTAATGTATTTTTTTTTTTTTTTTTAGGTTTTATGCAATTCAAGAAATCTGTAAATGTTCACACGTGTGGCTGTGTTTTATTAAATAAATCATACAAATGTTCAGAATTAGACCTAATTCTATTGATTAAGCAATTCATGCTTGATTTCTCGCTTCCCCCCCCCCCTCTAGCGCCATCCCTATAAATATCTCTAATTAGAGAGAAGAAAAAATAAAATCTGATTTCATAATATTAACAGAAAAAAAAATCTGGTGTGACTGGCGCACAGCACACAACTTTCTCTTACCTTCGGTAATCGAAAGTTGTGTACTGTGCTTGTCACACCAGATTTTTTGTGTCGACATGTATTTAGTCCCCGGCAGTAGGGAATATTTGAATTCGGATGTAAAATTTATAAGTATGGGAAAATATTTATATTTTGTTACCATGGCAACCATTTCTCCTATCTTTCCTATGAAGCACAAGAGTAAAGTGTGCTTCAAACAATTTTGAGGGCAAAACGAGAATATACATTTGAAAGAGCATCTAAAAAATAATTGATTTTTGAATTTTAATCAAAATCGTTAGAGCGATTTTTGAGAAAATCGAAAAAAACTGAAAAAGTACATCAGTAAAGTACTAGTACTCTTTGGCCGATTTTGATTAAAAGCTTATTTTTCCGGTCCCGGAGGGTGTTTAACTTAAATATAAAATTTTAACCTCGTAGCTCAATTCCTTCATGCTTAAAATTGAACACAGACACACACACACACACACACACACACCCACCCACAGACAGACCATGTCGCGAAAACCACTTTTTTGGATTCAGGGGACCTCAAAACGTGAAGATCCATCAAAATCTCGACATCGAATTTTTGACATGAATCCAATACTTTCTCTCTATATATATATTACATATATACGTACATAGGTAAGAGAAAGTAATAATTAATTGAATTTTATTATTCAGATGACGTGATATTTAAACAAAGCGCATAAACAAACATGGTTAGCTAGTTCCCAGAGTTGGCGCTAGAGGCGCCAGCTGCTTGCTGGGATTGTTGCCCGCCTTCGTCTCCTAATTAGTATGCTTTAGTATGTAATTAATTCAGTGTCATTCTTGGCGTCTGATTTTTTTGTGCATTCTCAAGTGACTTTTTAATTTAAACTACTGGCCGTCAACAATTAACATCCTTTCATTATCCTGAAGGTATTGTTTTCTATTTAAAGTAAATATTTAATAATAAAATGCAATGCTTTTCGAAAATCACAGGGGCGTACCGAGTCAATTGGGGGCCTGGGGCGTCTCAAACGAATGTTGGAGAAAGTTGCCAAAAACATCGGAGATGCAAAAAGGATGGATATACACGTTTTGAGATTCCCTGAATCCAAAAAAATTGTTTTCGCGATATGGCCTGTCTGTGTTTCTCTCTGGATTCAATTTAAAGCATGAAGGAATTGAGATAGGTTGAAATTTCATATTTAGGTTAGGCACCTACCCAGGGCGTGAAAATATGTTTTTAATCAAAATCGGCCAAAAAGTGCTAGTAGACCGCTGGTGTAGCGGGCTAGGGTGTCGGCTTTCTACAAAGAAGGTCCACGTTCAAATCCTGGGCGTGCGGGATTTTTCATTAAATAAAAATATTTATTTAATGTAAACAAATTCTCAAGCAAGCCCTGGATTGGAATATAGGATCTCAACACAATAGGCAACTCTACGAGGAGAGGGAGTTGCTGTCTCCCTCTCACTGATGCATTCTTCGAAAGGAGTAGGCTACACGCCGGTGCTCAGGGAGTCCTTCTTCAAACTAGGACATCCTCCGTAGCATAGAGGAACCGGGTGGAAACAGTAATAAGGATTAGTTCACTAGCTAGAGACGAAAACAGGAGGAGGAGTTAGAGATAGGAAATGATGTAACTTCACGAGGTGCCGGTAGATGGCTACGGCCAGAGGCCGGTTGGGTTTGAGGTGTGTGTCTTCGTACACGAAAGCACCTCGGGTAAATAAACGGGGATCTCGAGAGGAATTTCAAAATAATAAATAATAATATTTCCATACTAATAATATATGACAGGTGTGGCCAAACTTTTATCCATTAAGGGCCTGTATATCCATATGTGTGTATATGAATTTGAAAAATTTGGGAGAGACGCGGGCCCCCTCGGCTCTCCCTTATATACGCCCCTGTTTTGGAACACTTATTAAGACCCTTATCCGCCAAAACATGCAAACAGCTTTGCCTCCTGAGGCCCCTTAAGTAGCAATTTACAAGATATATGAAGTAAAAAAAAAAAAAAAAATTAATAAACTAATTGAAAAATTAATTTTAGTTAGATATATTGAAAGCATAAATCAAAAAGATATTTGAATAAATAAAAACTCTATTCTTCATTCAAATCGAATTAGTTTGAACAAGCTTGATGCTTGATGGCTGTTTAGAATAATCGCGTGTGAAGAGAAAGAAGTTATGTCTTGAAAACAAGATGGATAGATATAAAAACAAGAGAGTGAAAGAGAAAGAGTGATCCGAGCATCGCGGGAGATCCAGTGCGACCTTTCACCTTATTCACGGCAAATAACATAAATAACGCCATTAAAAAATCTCCCGCAGTGGCACCCGACTGGGCAACAATCTCTCTCTCTTTATATATACACTTTAATAATAAATTAATATTAGAAAAAAAAAAAACAATAATGTAACGCATTCAAGTAACTTTTTTTTTTTAGTTTCATGCATTGAAATCACTTAAATAATTAATATTTTTCAGGAAATAAATTCAATAAATTAAAAAAAAAAGATATGAATATAAATTAAACATTAGTAAATTATTATATCCTTAGAAGAGGTTTTTAAAAGAATGTCGTGTAATGAAGGCTTGCCTATTGGTCGAATGATTTATTGGATAAACAAAACAAAGTAGTTTCGAATTTTGAGTTGGAAATTTAAATAATATTCCTACTTAAATAGGTTTTTTTACTTTTTTTTTTTTTTTTTTTTTTTAATAATGTAACTAATATTTATCTTGATATTATTTTGCATATTTAAAACAAACACGTACGTAAGCAGGGTGACAAAGTCAAAGAAAATTGTAGAAAATATTTGAAATATAATATAGGAAAAATATTCGAAGATGTAAGAGCGAAAAACTTGTGAATAAAAAAAGGAAAAAAAAATCTGGTGTGACTTGACGCAAAGCAGATTTTTTTGTGTTGTGATATATTTAGTTTCCCATAACACCAGGGGCGTATATAAAGGGGGCCGAGGGTCCCCCCCCGAAATTTTCCAAATGCATATACTGTACATACATAGGAATAATCAGACATTAGCGTCTCGCCCCCCCCCCCGAAATGTTTGATCGGCCCCACAATTCGAAAAAATATAGCCCTGTAAAAATTTTTTTTTCCGCAGGGTGAAAAACTTTGATTCCGCAAAAGGAAAAATATTCAGCGGGGCGGCAAAATTTCCGTGTCTCTATAAAAAAGGTAAAATGATTTTCACGGTCGGGAAAAAATTTTTTTCGCAGCGCAGGGTGGGAAAAGTTTTTTTTTTTTTTTTTTTTTTTTTTTAAAAAAACATTCACACTTTTTTCTCATTCACACTCACACTCACACACACATTCACACTGTCTTTTCGGCAGCTCAGGCCATATAAGACATTTACGATAACCGTTATTTATGAATTTATATATATTAGGGTCCAGGCATTTTTATTTAAGCCATCTGGATACCAGATGGCTTAAATAAAATCATCGGACTGCCTGGGGTCCGAACCCGCGACGTTTGGTATATGAGGTTAGCACGCTAACCTCTACACCACGCCCCGTGGGCTG
>JAKCPI010026007.1:0-39318 GCA_023213315.1 Euborellia annulipes | reverse complement strand
TCAATTTATTAATAAGCCCCCGGGTGTGGCATAGTAGATAGCGTGCCTACCTCCTATACCAAACGTCGCGGGTTCGGACCCAGGCAGTCCGATGATTTTATTTAAGCCATTTGGATACCAGATGACTTAAATAGAAATGCCTGACCCTACAATAGATATATTCTCTACAACGGTTATCGTCAAAGTCTTATATGGCCTAAGTTGCCGAAAAGACTGTATGAATGTGTGTGTGAATGTGAGTGTGAATGAGAAAAAAGTGTGAATGTTTAAAAAAAAAAAAAAAAAAAAAAAATTTATTAATAAACCAGGGCCGACGTTTCGGTCACATACGGAACCATCTTCAGGGCCAGGTTAATGTCTGAAAATATATATAATCCTCGCCAAGTTATATAGGGCATACACAATTGTATGCAGCTTAATCATGATAATGGCTCGAATTTTATTATTATCTCACCATGGACAGAGAAGAGGTGAATTCACTCCATCCAACGGTAATAATAACAAAATGTATTCAATGCCAATTTAAAAAACTAGACATTCACATGACAGTTAACTATGAAAAAGTTATATTCTTCTCAAATAATATTATATTAATACACGATTATAATTCGAAATTGTATCAACGTTCATATTTATTTAACCAACGCTGGCCTGATGAAGCCACAAGAGACGAAATCGATTGCCAAAATATTTAATTAATATAAAACTGCTGTTTTAATCTTCACCTCCTTCATTAAAAAACCAGCTTTAATATTTGCCTACTAATTAATGTAATTTTAGGAAATGGCACCTGTGATTGGACGCACCTCTAATACTAAAAAATCCAGAGAAAGAGATGAAAGTTTTGGGATAAGCTCAAGTAAGTATTTAATTTTAAATTTGCTGTCTTACTTCAGCCTTGTCCTAGTAAGAGTTAGTTTGCCTCCGGAGAGGCACTAGTGCCTCCCTGTACTATTCCAAATGACGCCACTACTTCCATCATTAATCAAATTACTGTAGTTTAAGAACAACCCCTAAGGCAGGAGTAGGGCAAACTCTGAACATCAATACCAATAAATATAATGCAACATAAATATGGGTACAATGTCACCCTAATAAATATTGACAAATGTTAAATTGCTTTTAATATCTAAAGAAAAATAAATATTACATGTATTAATTAGATTATTTAGACCAAAGTCAAGGTGTATTAATTCACAGAAAGTAAATATAATTATTTCGAATGAAAAAAGCAAATAAAGTACAAATCTATATTTGTTAATATTGATTTAAGAGGTTTTTGCAATCTTTAATGTCTTCTAACCTTGGATCTAAATCTTTAATTTTCTTTTGATTTTTATCCTTAAAATTATTAATTTTTTTTTTTTAGATAATAAATCGAAAAAGGAAACGAAGGATGATCAAGATCTGGAATATTCAGCAAAATTGAAGTTAATTGATGATGAGTTGACGTCTCTTTATCAATTTTGTGTTCAGGTAATTCTTAAATTATTTCTATTATTTCTAATATGAAATAGAGATTAATCAAATTATTCGGAAATCACTGTGTTTTTATTGTTTCTCCTATTTTGATTCATTGGACCAGAGAGGGGACCATAAATGCGCAGTTGAATTTTTTTATGCTTTCGCTATGTTACAAATTGAGAGTAATGAGTCGAGAACAGGGATACTGTGGGGAAAAGAAAAAAAGCTGACATAAAGGAAAAGAAGATTAATTAATCTATATATATAATTGCAGAGTGACCGTCTGTCCGTCCGTCCATTTGTGTGTCTTTCTGTCTGTCCGTCTGTCACGCTCTGTTTGACCAACTTCCCGTCGGAATTTTGAAACGAAATTTTGCTATCATATAGAAGACGATATGGAGAGTCCAGGAAAATTATTATTACAATAGCGAAAATAAAATTCGAAACTCATAAGAAAACCTTAGATTTTACAATGCCATCTTCCATCTAGCAAGCCCGATTAAAATTAGATCACACTTCTAGACTCCTGCTAGGGCTGCAATCCCTTGATTTAAATCAAGAAAAACGATTTCCATTGATTCTGATTATTTTATAATACTATTAGGTTATGTTTTCGTGAGGTTTTTATTATAACATGTTGCCGTGAATGTCGATTTAATTTAAATTTTCAGTAATTTTCTCATTGTCAGAGTTATGTTTGTTTTTGGTTACTTTTATTTTTTGAGTTGGCAATCCTACTGACCAATAATCCAATCTTATCAAAATTGTAAACATCACTCTTGAAGAATTGAATCAATTTGAAACAATGAAAAAATTCGCATTGTTCTAATGACATTGTTTAATTCCTCATATCAATTGATTTTTATACAATCAATCTTCATTGCAAATGTAAATAAAAGCTGGAAACTTCATATTATGAAGCTCTGAATAAAACACCAGTAGCAACAGTAAGTTTCTTACTGTTTATTAAATACTAATATTTATTGAGTAAATTTGTAACTAACTTCTGTTTTTTCTAAAAACCATTATTAAATCATTTGAGATTTGATCTTCATAAAAAATAAATATGAATTTGCATGTGTGTTCTATTCTTTTAGTCGGGGTTCAGCGAACGAGAGATGCAAGAGATCTGTGCTCCTTTGAATTCTGCCGTTCGTCGAATAGCCCTGCGACACGTTTTTCTCGGGTCTCTCATTATGATTGGATTGATGTTCTCCGGATATTGGTTGCTGTCTTTTGCCTCTGTTACCGCACATGCAGCTGCACTCGGCAGGATTTTTCTTATCAAGGTAATTACTTAAAATCTTTGGTTTTTAAGAATTCTTTTAATGTAATGCACACCAAGTCAAAGTGATTATTGATATATTCCTAAATATTTTGTTTTTTATATAATCTTCAGGCTTTTTGATTTGTGTCATTTGATTTCCGTAATTTGTTTAAAAGACATCTACTGTTCTTCAAATATGCATTAATTAATCTATTGCACGTGGAATAACGAACCGGTTTTCCCTTTTTTTTTTTGATCTTCAGATCTCGTAAGAATCTCTATATAATAAGAATTTAACCTTGAAAAGAAAGTGATTTCTTTTAAACTTGTTGGAGATTTTTTAATCATCTTTAAAAGTATTATATAATAATAGTCTTTCTCTTAAAAAGATGCTAGAAGCTTCCTTGAAAAACTTTCATTACCTAAATTGTTAAAAAAAAAAAATAAATGTTTCCGTCAAATTAAAACATATTTTGTATGTATATTTATTTTTCTAGTGCATTCACAAAATATAAAAAAACCTGTGACCGAATCTGGGTAGTTATCGAATATAAATTAAAATGAAATTTTTTAATTAACTATTCTATTAACTAGACGTTGCAAATAGTTGGTGTTTTTTTTTTTTTTTGTTGTTTTCAAACAACACCCTTATAGAATGTAAAGGAGCCCAGTCAACATATTGTTCCATAGGGCGTATTTTTGATCTGACGTATTAATGATTTCAACAAACAATCTCTCTATGCCTGAGGGTCATGGGTTCAGAAATAACGAAGAAAGCATGAATGGAATAGGAATTAGTTCCGTATTGACAATATATATAAATTGTTGGGTTTTTTTTTTAAGTTTGTTGCTTTCTTGAGGAATAAGCCAATTTGGCACAAATTGACCGACTTTTAAATAGAGCGCTTTCACATGACTTAAGTGACCAAACGTTTGCACTCGTTCTCAAAATCAGGTGAATTTTCTTTTGACCTAAACACAGAAATATCCCAAAGAATTAATTTAATTTAATACTTGGTCTTCGGCATTATTTGCAATCAATTATATATTTGGTACATACAATTAAAATACTTATAAATGAGATTTGGTGGTCTGAATGTATTAGATTCTGATAGGGCAGGTTCAGCCAAATAAAAAGCCTTTGTGTGCTTCTCAAATCCGGCGATGTTTCGAGATATCTTTAATGTCTCATTATCAGTCCGTATCGAAAAGAAAGGAAATATTTCCTCTCATGAACGCTTCGAGGCGTATTCATTATATGAAATTTATATGGATATATGCTGTATAATAATGACTACCTTTATGCTAATTTTCAATACCGACTGATGATGAGACATTAAAGATATCTTGAAACGTCTCGGAGTCGAGAAGCATATAAACGGCGTTTTATTTCCTGAACCTGCCTTATCAAAATCTAAACTACTTATAATTAGAGTAAAAATATCAATAATCAAAATAACTATCAATGTTATTTTCACCATAAATTTATGAATTATTTTTATAACATTTTTGAGGAAGAACAGAAATGTTCCTCTGTCCAAGGAAGGGCGTGGAAATAAAATATAGTTGAAATTCGCCACTACCACTTCAGTCCTCATCACCTTTTTTGAGGTATATTGGATAGGCCTACTATCCACCTCTAAAAAATCTGGTCCGAAAAAGTGCATCAGTAAAGTACTAGTACTCTTTGGTCGATTTTGTTCAAAAGCTTCGTGTCACGTCCCATGGGGGTGCCTAACTTAAATATAAAATTTCAACCTCCTAGCTCTTTTCGTTCTTAAGATATTTTGTTCACAAACACACACACAGACAGACAGACCATGTCGCGAGACCCCCTTTTTTGGATTCAAGGGACCTCAAAACGTGTATATTCATCAAAATCTCGACATCGAATTTTTGACATGAATCCAATACTTTCTAAATATATTCATATATAGGTAAGAGAAAGTAAAAATGGTCTTTCAGAATTGATCTTGTAAAACCAAGGGAATAATCTTAGAGTATTTGTAACCCAATGTCTTAGGTTTTGTAATAACTATTTCTTTTATTTTAGATATAATATCCCACGGCTGGTATGTGGGTAGCGTATTGATTCTTCAGCTGTCTTTTTCACTGTCTCGTTATCAAAGAAGTCCTCTCACCCAAATGAATTTGATTGATTTGCTCATTTTATCACTCCGCTCAAGTTCTTTTTAGATAAAAAGAATACAATAAGAACATAGCGAGATAAGATGAAGCAGTAAAATGCTTGAAAAGGAGAAAATTTTTGAATTGGATCACCACTACGCATTCTCTGAATTTAGTCCTTTTTTGATTTATCAACGTGTTCTCTCTTGAATAAAAAGAAGCATATATAGACCTATATTTGCAAATAAAAAAAAAGAGAGAGTGTGTGAAGGAAGATAAGGCCAAGATCGTTGCCCATTTACCAATAGATAGATGAAATCTTTTTTTGGAAAGTGTTCTTTATTATGATTTTTTTTTTCTCTGTCTCATTTAATTGAGCAAGAGAGTAGACAGCCTGCTGCTGAGGAATTCGTCCTTCAACAAGATTATACAACAACCAACAAGACCAAACTCAGGAGATCAATGAATGATGATGGAACGATTGATTCATCTCAGAGAAGATGAAGAAGAAGAATTTTATATTTCTGACGCAAACATTTAGAGATTATATAAATTTAAATTTCGTTTTGTTAGAAGTATTTAAAAGGATTATTATATGAAAAGGCAAATACAAACATGTGTTCAATTGTTGATAAAATCAATACAACTGTTCAAACAGCTCATTCTGTCCGCCTATCAGCAAACAAATAATCTGCTATAGAGAAAGAAAGAACTCAAGAGAATACTAATTTCTCAAATTAAATTTTTTTCTTGTAATAATAAGAAAGAAAAGGCGAATTTTATCCCCTTAAATAAATCAATGAAGTCAGTGGCTGTTTCTCTATAAAATGAAGAAGGAACAGGTGCAGCCAAAAATAAAAAGATTTTTTACAATCTTATGAGACGTTTCGGGTTAATTTTATTGAATCATCTTCAGTCTTTTAAAATTGTTAAAGACTCGGAGTTGGTCGTTATCAAGAGCGGTTCCAGAAAAATTTCTCGGGGGGAGGGTAATCTGGTGTGACTGGTTGCACTGTACACTGGAGTAACTGTACATCAGGCAACTTTCTCCAATCTTTGGTCCTCGAATTGAAGAGCTGTTACCAGATTTTTTTGATATTTTTGCTCTCAATTCAGGAATTAAAAACGAGTAACCAGTCAAAATAAATAAATAAAAATTGTTATGAAAAATTGCAAAGACAAGATTTTAAAATTAGCTGTGATGTAGCTCGAAGTTACTTGTCATGGAAAGGCTAATGGAGATGCCAGTTAGGAATTTATTAAAATAATAAATTTTTTAGGAAACTTTATTTGGCCAAATTTTTGGTAAGGACACACCGAGTACAAATTGGCGGATCCGTGGTTCAACTCCTGGCGGGCACCCCCTACTTTTTTTTTTGGTATTTGAAATAATAAATATTGGAATTATATAATTTTATTTTATTTTTTTTTTCGTTTTCATGTGATTAGAAGAATATTTCTTTAAAATTATATACTAACTGCTGACGTTTCCACTTTGTTTAAACCCAACCTTGGGTTGAGAATTACTAAGTTTAAAATTAAGGAGTTGGTCTGTGCCAAATGAACGAATGTAGGAAAAATAAACAAATAACACTAAATTTTTGACAAAAATAAAGAAAAAAAATTTGGTGAGTTTTAGAGCGTATATTTCGGATGTATGAATGAATAACTTTCCTTCATAGCAGTGGCTAGCTCACTCTACAAAATCACAATTGCAGTATCAAGTTTGTTTTATTTTTTAGAGAAAAATATATTGAATATTAATTATTAATCCAAGTAAATATTGCAATACAGGATATAAGAACTTATGAAAAAATCACGCTGGAAATAGCCTATAGGCTTATGCTGAATAAATTAAAAAAAATTTGAGAGGTTTTATAATGTGAGTTAGCAGTTAATGAAGGACCCAAAAACTTTAACTTTTTTTGTATAAAAGTGTTTTTTGTTCATTTATGATATGTAAGACAGACTTACAAACTTTCATAGAGATTTTCGTTCCGAAATGTCAGTAGCTAGTAAAGAACTTTAATGAAAAAAAATTTCGTGCCATTTACTTCTTTTTTCCTAATCTGAAAAACTACCCCAATCATATTTATTTTTGAAGCAAAAACTAGCAAAAAATAAATTAAAATTCCTCATCAACAAAAAGTTTTTTTGGAAAGTCACTTTTTTCAAGAATGAAATCATACTAAGCTTAGTAATTTAACAAAAATCGTTTTTTAAATCTAATTCTTCTAATAATACGGGCCTCCCCATCTATAATTTTAAGATTTGATCTTAAAGGGCCCGGGCCCCTTATGAAAATTATTTTTTTGAATTGAAATTTTAACCATGGAAATTATTTTTTATTAGAATTTTATGGTGCTCAAAGGACCATGGGAAACAGCCCCCCCCCCCCCACTCTGTCTGCGGGCCTGCTTATCTACATAAAAAGTGAAGAAAGTTTTTCAAAGAGATGAATGAATTCTTTCAAAGAAGATGGGCAACAAACAAAAAAAGGCGTAGGAGGGAGAGACTCAACAATCTCTGAAAGAGACCAACAACAAAGCTTAATAGAAATAGTTCACATTTCACAATCAATATCGTCAAGTGAGAGACACCCAAATGTTCACCGCAAACTTTCTTTTTCAAAGTATTCAACTTAACATTGTTTGCAATGCTCCTTATTATGAAATTATTCATATGTTTTTTTTACTAAATCTATTATTATATGTGGTTTTCAAGATTGCTTATTTTTTCTGTACCATTAATAACGTCTAATTTATTGCCATGAGAGAGAGAGAGATCGAGAGGGGGAAAATAATTTACTTTTGAAATAAATTCAGATGAATTATGTTGAAATATATAATCAAATTTTTACGCCTCTCTGATTTTTGTAATCAAGAAGGCGGTTCTAATAATTGTGGTAAAGAAAAGATTATTTCTCGTGTGACGACTTGGCTTCTCTCTATCTTTTTGTCTTCGCTCATCCCTACAAAAAAACGAGCTGATTTGTGCAAAAATCAGCCAAAAATTATAAAAATGTTGTTTTCATTTTAATGTTATGTTTAATAATAACTAACATTAAAATAAAAACAACGTTTGTATAATTTTTTGGCCGTCTTCGACGAAGAAGCTGCAAATGTCAATTTAATTTGAATGAAAACTCGTCCGAATCAGCATAAGAACAGAATCTTTTTATCAACGAAGATGATGAATTTGGTTGATAAGTATTGAGAAAGAAAAATGGATAGCATTATCTTGTGATACTTCAATAAAACAAAAATTTCAGAAATTTTGGATCTCTGGTTCACTTTTGGCTGAATCTTCATACAGAATATAATACTGTACTTTGTGTTTATGCCGTTCGCAGCAACATATTTATGCGAAACAGGATTTTCTACATTAGTTGCAATAAAATTGAATTATCGAGTTCGTTTAGTTGAAGAAAAAGAGCTACGAGTAGCTATCTCGTCAATAACACCGAAATTTGATAAACTTTGCATTAATAGACAAGCACATCCATCTCATTAATAGACAATATTAAAATATTGTTATTCTTCCTAGTTTGTATTAATACAATTTTTATCAATGTTTATATCATTTTATAAAATGGCAGGGGGGGGGGAGGCGTCATACAATTAAATATTTTTAAGGGAGGCGTAGTAACATAAAGTTTGGAAATCACTGGAAACTATAGCATGTGAGAAATTTTACTTTAACACTCCATTAGTCTATCAAAATGTTTATATTCAAATACATTTTATGCATCATATAACACTCCTGAAAATGTCAAAGAGACATGAGTGAAGTTATTTCATTAGTGCAATAATTGTGAGATAAAGAATATGTATCTCACAGATACATCGCGACTATTTACGTTACTTTTAGGGTTGCGACTTTTGGAATGTTAAAGATTTTTCACTGCGATTCTCTCGGTATAAAAATGTAAAGTGAACATTATTTATCATAATATTTCATTGAAGCATTAATTGAAGTTCTCTTGTGTCTCTTAGTAATTTTTTTCAATTCTAAAAAATCTCTCCCGGTTTTTGCTTCAAGATCTGGGCAGAATCAATGGTAAATGCTTCAGACATGGGCGTAGCCAGACACCTTGTTAGGTGGGGGGACCAAACATTCGTTAGGACGAGACACCCTCTCGGGGGGGGGGGGTTATGCAATTAATATAATTATACATAGATTATTAATTATTTTCCTTACTATAAGTACATTTTGTAAAAAAAAAATTAATATATTTGTTTTTAATAGACAAAAAATATTCAGAACAAGACAGGGGAGGGGCATTGAGCCGCCCCTGCCCCCATCTGCCTATGCCCATGGCTTCAGATATTAAAAAAAATTATTTTCTAAATTATCAGGAAGTTTTTCTGCAAATAAATATTTGAATACTCACAAAAAAGGGAAATTAAAAAAACATCCTTTAATTCACTCTCTTTTCTAATTGTCACACAAAATTAACGATTGTATTTATTTATCTCTTGTTACAGTTACTGCCCTTCTGGGATTGGACGTGGCTTTTCTACGAGAACTGTCTGGTATCGAATCCATTTCATGAAGAGGTATCCACCAGCAACGAATACCATTGTCTTGTAAGTCGCTCTTTCGTGAAAGCACCAACCAACATACTACTAATACTAAACTACTATTTCCTAACTAACCTTTTTGAATTTATATGAATGTCAATAAAAAAAAATCAGCACAAATGCATATTTAACTTATTATATAAGAATCGGAGCGTTAAAGGGGCAAAACCCAAAGAGAAACTCTCTCTCTCTCTCCCCCTCTCACTATGCTCTTAATGCACGGGAATTTAATTTCATTATAAAAAAAAAATTGGTTCTCTAATCCTTTAAAAAAACGAAAAGAATTAAGATATTCTATTTAACTCGAAGAATAAGATATTGCGAAATAAACATGACATTTTTTTTTTATAATTAAAGTCATCTTAGAGTCACGCAAAGAGAGGAATTGAAATTATTTTTGACTTTAACATAATCACTAATAAGGCTATTTGTTAATAGGACCGATGACGTCACTCTTTCACATATGAAATTTTATTTTAATTAAGATGATCTTTTAATAGAAAGGGATAAATGTTCAGTAAAAAACAAATTTGATGCGGGGAAAAATTATTAGAGTTTACAAAAATTTAAAAACAAAAACAAAAATCAAAGAGAAAAATATCCCATTTAGAGGATGTCCAGGATAGAAGAAGAGGACAAAAAATTGTCATAAAAATAAAATATTATGTAGAATCCAATTCCAATTTAGAATCGAAAAGTCACTTTTGTTTCCATTAAATCAAAATTCAAGATCAATCAAGATCCATTTTTGAAATTTTCTTCATAAAAATAAAATTATTATTAGATTTTTAAAAGATTTGGGTGGAGATAAATATAAATCTTCACTACTACTTCTAGTAGTGAATAGTTTTCAAAATAAATTTTTGACATTAATTGTGGTTAATTTTAGTTAGTAATTAATAATACAATTTAATTAAAAAATTCCATTTCTGCAGTTGTATTTATTCACTTTGAAAAGAAAGCCTTATCTGAGGAACTTGATTTATTTTTAACTTTGAAATAAAGTAGTTGGCTACTTTTTGTTAAAAATTATAAATCATGTTTTGAACGAAAATGCAGATGCAGATCACAGAATCTATGAATTGGATTCAATTTGAACAATGCAAATTTTGTGTATGTACAGCAGGTATAGATGTGTAACATACAATGAAAATGAAAAGGGGGCCTTAAAAGGTTGGGAACCACTGGCCTGGACTTACATAGGAATTAATTTTGCAATTTATCCTAGAGGCCAGGGGTACGCTTCCCATTGCCTATGAAAACTTTTCTAAATTATATTGGCTACCAATTAATTTAGAAAATATAAGAAAATTTTTGTCATTTGGGCCTGAACTCAAGCACAAAATGCAAATTTATACAACTGGCTAGGCTACCCCCAAACAAAAAAAAATCGCAATCTCGCGACCCAATAGAAACAATATTGCAGCTCAAACAGCAATATTGCTAGTTTGGAATATTGCCGCTGCAATGTTGCCAAGATTCGCAATGTTTCTGCAACATTGTTGCAATATTTTGTGTGTTGTGGTAGGCTCAAGGGGGAGAACCCAATTGTTAAGTAAGACCAAGCACTGATGAACCTCGGTTTGGTGACCCCGAAAACCGCCAGCCGGTGAACATTGATAATAATTGAATCGTTTATTTCAGAAGCACCTAAGTGCGTTTTTTCAACTTTCGGAAAACTAAAAAAACTGTTTTGCAGCTTAAGTATAGGTCTAGTCTACTTCAAATATTTTTATCAAAATCATAAACATGATTTGGGATAATATATTTAAAAAATTATTTTTTTCTTTAAGTTTTGAGTAATTAATTTTTGAAAAAATTACTTAGGTGGTTTCTGAAATAAACGAGTGATTTTTAAAAATTATTATTGAAATTAAGTCAAACCATTAATTTTACCTGTTTTGGTATCAAAGGTAAGTAATAGACACACTTAAGTATAAAAAAGAGTGTTTTATCCTAAATCGAAAAATACAAGTAGACTACACGCTACAGTATGTCTATATACACAGCGTATTTAGTCGTACTGCAGTCCTTTAGCCCTAGCATTCCGAATAATGTTCCGTTTTATTTTTCTTGTACAACACCGCCTACGCCGGAATAGGTTCATCATCTGAACTACCCGACATGGCCCAGAACTATATAATCCCATATTTATTCACATGTTTTTATATTTATTTATATTGTTTTTAAAATTATATATTTATATTATGGGGATGGTTTGGCCCCTTAATCTAAAAAAAAATACTTTTATGGTAATACAGGTTACATAAATAGGGCTGTTTTCGATATTTCTAAAAATGAGTTTTCAGGAAAAATAATTTTCGAGTTAATTACTCGGATTGTTACCCGGATTGTTCTACCAAATGATCCCACATTTATCTATCTTGATATTCAGGTCTAGAGTTTAACTTTTCAAATTAAATTTCACCGGCCATAGGAAAAAAATAAATGTGAAATCTTTGCGAAAACTCATTCTTTCCTTATATTCTCCATAATTATACCTCAAGACAGAGAGTTATTCAAAATAAACTTTTTCATGCCCCTCCCCTCTATAGACACATGATTTTAAGTTGTCGCAAAAAAAAAACATTTTAATAATAAACAACAATAACACCTAATTTTTCATCGAAAACTCAAAAACTACACTCGTTTAACCTTTGAATCAACAAGTCACAAACGTGATGTTGGGCACGGGAAATTTACCCAGAAAGAACCTAAGCGGCGCTTGGGTTTTTCTGAAATAAGGTTATTTTCAAGGCTGCAAATCATTGCTGTGAGGAACATTGGTTTTTCGCCTAAAAGATGTATTTACCTTTAAATGTACATTAGCAAAAAACATTTTGAAATTCCCTTCAAAAAACACAATTATTCATACAAATAATAATAATAACGAAACTTCGCTGATAGAGTAATACTTAAATAAATATATGATTTTTCTCAAAACAAGTTGGATAAGAAATAGCAAAGGATATTTTTTTAACAATGATTAAACTTTCTTTGATTGTTTTTAAATAAACTTGTCTTGATTGTTGATTTTAGTCTTGTGAGTCGTTGGATTCCGTTGACCGAGTGACCCACATGACCTACGACTCCTGGCTCGATGGCTACGTTTCTCGAGATGCCCCTGTCATCGTTCTCGATGCCCTCGACCACTGGCCTGTCATGAACACCCAACACTTTTGGTTCGACAACATTACAATGGTCAGTTACCTACTATTTAAATGAATTCGCAAGCTTTATTTTGTAAATGATTTCGATTATAATCAAGCAAAGAATGGAAATATCTTTTCGCCACTTGGGCACTCAAAAAAGAGAAGACGTTTTAACCTTACGGCTTATCTCAAAAATTGAATTTTCGAACTTTGGCCACTAGGATTGTCAGCAGGCGATATATTTAGTTTCCGACAGTAAGGTACAGTGAGGGTCAATATTAAGTCCCACCCATGCGTTTTCTAATTGTGATTATTTCATTGTTTTTATAAAAGAAAATGAAAATCTTTATTAGAAAAACGTGGATAATTTTCTCAAAAATTCGCTCCCTTCGATTCATTTTTTCCCCCAAAATTCGAAACCCTTTTTAAATAACCCCCTTGTATCCCCCCTTGACTGAATTTGATGTCATAAATATAGGTTTTTAACTTATATAATTCAAACCTATTTGAATCCATAAAAATTTAGGAGAAAATAAAATATAGAAATTTTTTTAGATGTAATTAGGTATTAAAAATAAAATAGAATAATAAATTAAAAAATCTCTCCTAATATTGTTTAAAATATAAAATTAACTAGACTTGTAAAAACGAATAAAAATAAATCTAATAATACAAAACAAATATAAATCTCTGAAGATGAACAAATCGAACGACACTCAACCAACAACACATGAATGGGCGAGAAAGAGATAAAGTAGAGCGCTACTTTTGCACCGAGAAAGAGAACGAAAACACCATAGTTATATTCATTGACTCTTCTCCCCACACTCTCATATGCAGAGCGTTCTAGAATCATCTCCATCAATTTTGATGAAAAAAAATTATCTATTTACTCACACTCATGTTAAATTATCTTTTTAATTTGATATTATTTTTTTATTTTGGATACAGATGAGAATACTTATAAAACGAAAAAGCGTATTCAAAATAATAAAATAATCAAATAATTTTCATTCTATATTTAATTCATAGAGTCCGTCTTTTTACGATTAGGTAATAAAAATGAAAAGGATTAAAAAGGAAAATAAATACCTAGGAAAGTGAAGATAAGGTTGAGGTCGGCGTTTATAAAATGGAAATAATCGTGGAGAAAAGACATCGTGAATCAGTTGTCGAGATTGCATCCTTGGGTGCTTTGCTTGTTAATCAGGCGGGAGCGGAGAGAGGATTTCTTTTGGAAGCTTCTTCACTGACCGTGGAGCTCTTACTGAAGGTGGCGACGCCGGCAACTAGTGTGGAACAAACGAAACAATAGTGTCACGTGACATGAATGCTGCTCTGCTATTGGTCAAATAATTTTTTTTGTTTTTTGGGGGTTTTTGGAAAGGCCTATGCTGTATTATTTTTCATATAATCCAAGGCATTATTTGAAAAAAAAATCTGGTGTGACTGGTCGCAAAGCATAGAACTTTCTCTTACCTTCGGTAATGAAAAGATGTGATCTGTGCTAGCCACACCAGATTTTTTGTGTCGACATATATTTAGTTTCCGCCGCCATTCTATTACGAATTTTGAGGACAGTCGTTTGTAAAGCAAGTGAATAAAATAAAACCCTTGAATGTCACTGATATGAGATTAATAGATCTGACGTCTAACGAACTTGTATTACTAGATTATTAAAGGTTAGAGAGAAAAATTTGTTCAGACATTTGTCTTTTTTTCGTTGATTAATTGAATCCACTCTCCTTTTTCGAAATATCACTGATTAAATCCATAAATAACCATCCTATCATTCAAAATTAATTCCTTTTGAAAATCAAGGGTGTGGTCATTTTATTTATGGGCTTTCAAATAGTGTCTTCATCTTTTAGGTTAATTAATTTCCTTTATTTTATTCGTGTTAGCCAGATGGTTGGGCATCCAATTTTTTTTTGTTTATTTGAAAATTTTCTTTCTATTCATTTGTAAATTTTATTATTTTTAGCTCTATTTGGAAGATGACCGGCTACAAGATACAGTTCCTTGTATTCTTCAGACCAATTTACGTTTTGGATCCTCCAGTTTAGACCTTTGGACTCTTCTTCGTCGACTCCGGAGTCCTAATTTGGCCAAATGGTTCGTCCATTGGTGAGTTCTCAATCTCAACCCTCTCCTCTAAGAAGAACTGAACGTACAGTAGACATCCGTCCCTGGGCTATATTTTAGATGCCTTAGGGCGCCTATGTCGGTATAGAGGGGCGCCAAAGGCTTGATGCGCCTGGGCGGAGGGGGCGAGCGCCCCCCCCCCTTCGCCCCCACCTAGTTACGCTACTGACGTTCATGAAAAATAGGTCCCTTTTTTTAGTTTTTTTGGCGTAATGGAATTACTTCAACTAATATGGTTGAAACTTAAAATCTTCTCTTATGAGAAGAATTTGATTTATTAAGATTCGAAGTTGACCAAAAAGGAGATTGAGAAAGAGTTGACCATTAGATCTTTTAATCTTGATTGAGATAATTGGGCAACTTTTATCAATTTGAAATTATAGTCTCTTCTGACGTAACTGAAAATGGGGCTTGGAGGGTTGGGCCCGGGCCCAACACCTTTTTCGGAGGAGGCAAGAGAAATGGAAAAGATATTAATAATTAAAATTATGTTAACGTAAACATTTTATTTTCAATTACGTATTTATTAATTTCTCGGTGTATTTTCAGGCAGAACTGCGACATAAATGCTGTGAAAGCCCTTCGTCGATTTTATCAGCGACCCTATTTCCTAGCAAACGTCGTCTCACCTGCGCACTTCAATTGGGTTTTTATGTCTTCCGATTACAACACAAATCACTTCAAAAAGGTATCATATCAGAAACTTCTCTCCTTGCTGAAGTAGATTTTTATTTTATAAATATGAGATTTTGAGAGGAAGTATATTTAATCTTGATCAAAAAAAAAAAGATGACATTATAATTTTTATATTAATACATCTATCATCCCAGTGAATAAGTGGCTAATTCGATTTTTGTCCAAAATGAGTTAAGTGACCAAAGAAAAGCAGGGAGGATTCTTGATACTGTGTAAGTAGGCAAGCCTGGGACTGGCTTCAAACGAAGTTATTAAGTTGTGCGTTTTTGGAATTTAATCTAAATCTTCAGTTTTGTAACTTTAAAAGTCGTATCCGCCGGAAAAGTAGACAAAATTGACTTAACCACTTATTCACGGGAATGGCAGATATATACGGTAGAGTCTTGCTTAACCGGACTTCGATACTCCGGCAAACCGGCTAATCCGGCGCGTTGAAAAGCCACTTCTTCGGGATATTGTAGCAAAAAGAAGGGTAATTTAAGAAAACAAAATGTCAGTACAGATTTTTTCAAGAGATAAATATTAAATTTATCATAATATTAAATGTTTAGGGTAATCCCGCATAGGGGTCGGTCCAGTTTAGATCGGATTAGCAAGACTCTACTGTATTTTTATTCAGAGCATTTTTTTATGGCTATCAAGCTTGCGCAAATCCACTTGTTTGGGCTAAACTGTTTCTATCGGAGTCTCATAACTCTTCACTAAATAAATAAGGAGAGAAAGAATTAATTTGAAAGGTCAAGAAATTGATTTTATTCAACTTAAAAAGTATATTGTAATCAAATATTCATTATTTTAATAATGAGTATTTTATTTAGTGAAGAGTTATGTGACTCGGATGAAAACAGTTTAGCCGAAACAAGTCAGCCATGAAAATGCTCTGAAAAAAATCTATTGTGTTAACACATTTTTGCTCTCTTACCTTCAGTAATCGAAGTTGTGTATATTCTCCTAGAAGATTTTACAGCATCGACATATATTTAGTTCCCGACGGTACGGAACATTTTGAATTGAATCATAAAATTTATAAGTATGGAAAGAGATTTATATTTTGTTACCATAGCAGCTTCATTTCTCCCTATCTTCCTAAAATACAAAGTAAAGTGGTCTTCGGAAGATTTCAATCACGAAATAAGAATATACATTTTTAAAGAGCATCTTAAAAATAATTGGTTTTGAATTTAAAAAAATGGGTGGAGCAAATTTTAGGAAAATCGAAAAAAACTGAAAGAAACATCAGTAAAGAGTACTAGTACTCTTTTTAGCCGATTTTGATTAAAGCTTATTTTCCGGTAACCGGGAGATGTTTAACTAAAATATAAAATTTCAACCTCCCTAGCTCAATTCCTTCATGCTTAAAATTGAATTACACACACACCCACACCACACCCACAGACAGACCATGTCGCGAGAAACCACTTTTTTTTGGATTCAGGGGACCTCAAAAACGTGTAGATCCATCCAAAATCTCGACATAGAATTTTTGACATGAATCCAATACTTATATATATATATATATTACATATATAGGGCAAGAGAAAGTAAAAATGGGGTGATTGAAAAAGATAACAAATAAAATTTTGACAGAAATATCTCTAAGGCATTGGTATCCAAAAACTGTTTTAATTGTATCTCATTAATAAATCTACTTCCTTTCATAATTTCTCCTCCTTATTTATATCAATATCTACCGGGGAAGGATGTTTATCTGGATGCACTAAAAAACACATTTTTACTTTCTCTTACCTATGTATATATGTAATATATATATAGAGAGAAGTATTGGATTCATGTCAAAAATTCGATGTCGAGATTTTGATGGATCTTCACGTTTTGAGGTCCCCTGAATCCAAAAAAAAAGTGGTTTTCGCGACATGGTCTGTCTGTGGGTGGGTGGGTGGGTGGGTGGGTGGGTGGGTGGTGGGTGTGTGTTCAATTTTTAAGCATGAAGGAATTGAGCTACGAGGTTGAAATTTTATATTTTAGTTAAACACCCCCGGGACCGGAAAAATAAGCTTTTAATCAAAAATCGGCCAAAGAGTACTAGTACTTTACTGATGTACTTTTTCAGTTTTTTTTCGATTTTCTCAAAATTTGCTCCAACGATTTTTTTTAAAATTCAAAAAATCAATTATTTTTTAGATGCTCTTTCAAAATGTATATTCTCATTTTGCGATTGAAATCTTCTGAAGACCACTTTACTCTTGTATTTCATAGGGAAGATAGGAGAAATGGTTGCCATGGTAACAAAATATAAATATTTTCCCATACTTATAAATTTTACATCTGAATTCAAATGTTCCGTACTGTCATGTCGGGAACTAAATATATGTCTGACACAAAAAATCTGAGTGTGATAAGCACCAGAACACAACTTTCGATTACCCGAAGGTAAGAAAGTTGTGTGCTGTACGCCAGTCACACCAGATTTTTTATATTGATAAATATGTTTTTCAAGGTGGAGCTGTTGATACTGGCTAACCAATTATGCTTGCTCAATTGAGAGGTTCCTATAAAGTTGTGAAAGCTAACTTTACCTTGAGTACATCCATGCAACGCTACTTCGTACAGAACTCTCCGGTCCATCTACTTGAAGGCGAACTCTGTAATTGCCAGTCAAAAATAAACCAAACTAATGAAACTGTGCTTCTTATCAGGGAGATTATATTCATTCTGTCAATTCAAATTTGTCTTCTTTTTATTTTAGTATTGGTCTTCACGAATTTTATTTGGACATTTGAATATCTTCCTGGACGTTCGTCGAACTGGCATTTGCGATATTAACCAGAAACAGTTTGGGAGGAATCCATTGCTTAATTCAGAAGTCTAGTAACTCATCACTCTTTGTTGTGTTATATTAAAATATACATGTAGATAAAAATTCTGTTTTGTAGTTTAACGGAATTTGAAGAATAAGTATGAACTTTTGAAATTATTCTTTCTTTCCAATCTCACCTCTCTATCTTTTTCTTCTGTCACTCCAGTGTCCGGGATTAAATGTAATTTTATTATGATTATATTTTTCCTACATAATCGAGAGAAGTATGGGGAGACGTATTATATTTTGGGAGTGTTTAAAAATAATTGATTTATGAATTCTTATCAAATCGTTTAGAAGAAAATAGAAAAAAAGAACCAGTGAAATACTCTTTGCGTGTTCACAAACATTTTTACAGAACCAACTTATATGAAGTTTTCAAAACCTGTTTTTTCATCAAAAAATTTTGTTATTAAATTTTTGATACGATCGTAATATTTTATATAAATAAAGAAACAAAAGACAATAAACACAAATGCCCATAAAAAAAAAACCATTATTGTTTCATGACTGAGAGAAAAATAAATAATTCTTTTCAAAAAAAGAAATTATGGTGAGGACACAAATAAACCACGATAAAATTGGTATATGTAATTCACAAAAGTGAAGCCAAAGAGAATTATTACGTGCTGAGGCGCCAAGTTACATGGCCTTTCGGCTAGAAAGCATCTTCAGAGCACTATTAATTTTATTAAAAATAAATAAATATTTTATTTTTATTAGTTCCACAAAATGGCAATTCAATTCAAATATTATTTATTATTATTTATAAATTAATATAAATTGCTTCATACAAAATTATAATCTGCAAAGATTTAACAGTATAAAATGAATATGAATAGCTTACTTATTTAATTGAATAAACTGGTCTCGTTTACAGCTCATGCATTTATTTGATTAAATTTCGCAGAATAATGATATAAGAATAAGCTCTGTTCACCATCTGAAACAAATTATTAGGTAACCTATTAATTAAGTACTAAAACTTAATTCATTATAGTACTATTATTTGCCAAACGTAAGGAGAGAGAGGGGGAATATTCATTTTCGTAATTACGACAAATGAAAGAACAATGTAATTTCTTACTCCGATAAACGTTCCATTTGTCATCTCCTGTAGCAGACCTAAAGTAAAAAGACATCGGAAACTAGTCCAATTGCTTCTTGTCATTATTGATAATTATTTTTTCTGCTTTTTGCTGTATCTGGCGGTGCAGTTTGACCCTGTTTTATCCTTGGAACTAAAAGAAAAAAGGCAAATCTTAAGTTATTATTTAGAATAATAAAGCCGAAAAAAGAAGAAGTAGGAATTAGTAATATTTCAATGTTTTGATTTATTAGAAACTAATAAACGTTTTTTTTAAAAAGCATCTTTATAGTCCAAAATTTACTTTATCTTGTATTTTGATCCTTTTTTTTTTTTTTTTTTTTTAGTATTTAACGATTTCTGAATTCTTGCTTTAACTCTGTAAAATTCAATATAGAATTTTATTTCATCCCATCAGGGCATATATAGAATTTTTTTTTTTTCGAGGGGGGGGGGGGGGCTGAACTCAAAAATTTTTGCGGAAAATTTGTTTTTTAGAAACTAAATTTTTTTCCATGCCCAGAAATTTTTGCGGAATAAGTTTTCCATCCTGTGGAAAAATTTGTTGCTGATGTCTGTATATCCCTATATATGTTTATGTGTTTGGGAAATTTCGGGGGGGGGACCCTCGCTTTTATCCATACAATATATTTTACATTATTTTTGCAGGGAGAGAAAGACAAAAAGCAAAATGAGAACAATCTTTACTATAAGACGCCAAACCACCACCCATAATCTTTTTTTTTTTTTTGACTTGCGGGGTCCCGACCTAATTGTTTCTTCGGTATGCAGTTCGGTTTCCTTCGATTAAAAAAATTAAAAACAACTAGGGAATGTATGAGCTAATGTCAAAAGTGTCAACTAGTGAAGTGTAAGCCAGGGGCTGAGCTTGGCTGGAGTCTTATAGCAAAAATCAGGTAAAGATTAACCCAAAACCGAACCCATGATTTTGATCCAAGGTTTTTTTTTAAAATATAAAAACATCCACGCTCGAGCTCTACTAAAAACATAACATAGGTACTGTACGTCTTACTATTTATTTATTTCGTTATGTTTAATGTTAAACATGTATTTACAGAGTTTATTTCTTTTACCTGTTCATAAAGAGGATGTGCTTCCTTGATAGATAAATAAATCTGAAATATGATTAACAAGGAAACACCAACAACAACTAAAGTTGTTTGTTTATCGTGATTGTTTGCATTTCTTCGAATTCATTGACAAATGCTAAAAATTTAAACGAGAAAGATATTAAAATTAATTTCTACGTGAGTAATAGCAAAAGCAAGTCTGTCATTATTTTTTGTAAGAGCCAACCTCTTAAAAATATGAGAAATATTTAATTTTATTCTGATCAGAGTTGGCAGTTTATCCCGCCGAGTATAATACACGGTTTTTTATACATGTATAAAACTATCGCAGATAAAACTAGGCCGATGTATAAAAGGTATAAAACTGTAAAAAACCAACCCCTCCCCCCTGAAAAAACGCTTAAAAAGTTTTTCATATTTTATAATGTTCTAAAGCATTGACGATGTTGTTTGCTTTTTATTTAGTGAATAATATAATTAAAATGTTAATAATTGAAAAATGAAATTTTATTTGAACTTCCTTTCTCTTCGGGTTTGCGCATGCGCATCCAAGTTTTATACATTTTATACGTTTAATACATTTTATACGTTTTATACAATTTTATCCGCAATTTTTGTATAAAACTGCAAAATCGTGTATAAAACCCAACTCTGATTCTGATATCTATTCATTAAAATATAAATGTCAATCTTTCATATATCGTCTGAAGTTAACCCCTAGTTTCTCATACGTCATATAAGACATACCAACTGTTGAGACCTTTTCGTATCAGAGCAGAGTTGGGTTTTATACACGATTTTGCAGTTTTATACAAAAATTGAGGATAAAACTTGTATAAAACGTATAAAATGTATAAAACTTGGATGCGCATGCGCAAACCCGAAGAGAAAGGAAGTTCAAATAAAATTTCATTTTTCAATTATTAACATTTTGATTATATTATTCACTAAATAAAAAGCAAACAACATCGTCAATGCTTTAGAACATTATAAAATATGAAAAACTTTTTAAGCTGTTTTTTCAGGGGAGGGGGTTGGTTTTTAACAGTATTATACCTTTTTATACATCGGCCTAGTTTTATCCGCGATAGTTTTATACATGTATAAAACCGTGTATTATACTCGGCGGGATAAAACTTGCCAACTCTGATAACACTAGTCGACAAGGTTTTTTTCACAAGATATCTGATTAGTGAACCTAGTGCATTTTCACCCTGAATCAATATAGTTAGAATTTTTCCATCAGGCACAGTTTTAGATAGACAGATTTTAGAAAATGGCTCTAAAACGGCTTTTATTTAGAATGTTCAAATTATTTTTAACGCCCACCCCGCAAATATGCAGATAGTTAGAATACATATAAATTTTAAGTTTCATCCCAATCGGAGCATAACGTGCTAAAAACGGCTTAAAGTTTCAAAAAATCGAAATTTTCAAGATTTTTTCTTTGGTCACCCCTAATACAATTTTAGATACCCCTGAATGCAAAACAATATATGTACGATATTCTATAATTTTTGGCTTTACTAAAAATCATTCATTCATAAAAATCTGCTAATTATTAACGAAATTATTAACAAAAACGTCAGCAAAGAAAAAACACAAGTACACTCACTGGACGAAAAAAATGGACTTCAATTGAATTAAAAAGCGAACCCTATCCACGAGAAGCTAATGTATCCTCTCTGAGCATCGAGTCACGGGCACTAACTTTATTATATATTATTAAAAAAATATTTTTTGAATCTCATATCTTTCTTTTATACTTCTAAAAGAACAAGAGGTCCATTTTTTTCGTCCAGTGAGTGTACTTGTGTTTTTTCTTTGCTGACGTTTTTGTTAATAATTTCGTTAATAATTAGCAGATTTTTATGAATGAATGATTTTTAGAAAGCCAAAGAACTATAGAATATCGTACATATATGTGTTTTGCATTCAGGGGTATCTAAAATTGTATTAGGGGTGACCAAAGCAAAAAAATCTTGAAAATTTCGATTTTTTGAAACTTTAAGCCGTTTTTAGCACGTCTAAATGACCTCCGATTGGGATGAAACTTAAAATTTATATGTATTCTAACTATCTGCATAATTTGACGGGGTGCGGCGTTAAAAAATAATTTGAACATTCTAAATAAAAGCCGTTTTAGAGCCCATTTTCGACTAAAATCTATTTTGCTCTATATCTCTAAAACTGTGCCTGATGGAAAAATTCTAACTACATACCTGAATTCAGGGTGAAAAGTACTTCTAGAATTTCATATCTTCATTCTTGTGAAAGAAAAAAAGTTCATTTTTGTCGACTAGTGTAATCAGAGTTAAAATCAGGGAGGTTAAAATAAACATGTCAAAATAAATTATTAAGAGCGCGAAATATAAATAATTTACTTATATATTTATATAATAAAATTATTGAAGCTAATTTTGAGAAAATCGAAAAAAAAAACATGAAAAAGTACATTGGTAAAGTACTAGTACTTTTTGGCCGATTTTGTTCAAAAGCTTATTTTCACCCCTTGGGGGGGGGGGGGGGTGCCTAACTTGAATATAAAATTTCAAACTCCCAGCTCAATTCCTTCTTGCTTAAAATTGGATACACACACAAATACAAATGCCCCCCCGCCCCCCCCCGCCTCTGATTTTGACACAAGTGTCATATCAGCGTATGTAACTCACTTCTGATGATGACACTTATGTCGATATGCATATAAAGTGTTAATGTATTTTTTTTTTTTTTTTTTTTTAGGTTTTATGCAATTCAAGAAATCTGTAAAAGTTCACACGTGTGGCTGTGTTTTATTAAATAAATCATACAAATGTTCAGAATTAGACCTAATTCTATTGATTAAGCAATTCATGCTTGATTTCTCGCTTTCCTCCCCCCCTCCTAGCGCCATCCCTATAAATATCTCTAATTAGAGAGAAGAAAAAATAAAATCTGATTTCATAATATTAAAAGAAAAATAATTAATAAAAATTATTGTGATATTACGTGATATTTAAACAAAGCGCATAAAACAAACATGGATAGCTAGTTCCCAGAGTTGGCGCTAGAGGCGCCAGCTGCTTGCTAGGGATTGTTGCCCGCCTTCGTCTCCCAATTAGTATGCTTTAGTATGTAATTAATTCAGTGTCATTCTTAGCGTCTGATTTTTTTGTGCATTCTCAAGTGACTTTTTAATTTAAACGATTGGCCGTCAACAATTAACATCCTATCATTATCCTGAAGGTATTGTTTTCTATTTAAAGTAAATATTTAATAATAAAATGCAATGCTTTTTGAAAATCACAGGGGCGTACCGAGACAATTGGGGACCTGGGGCGTCTCAAACGAATGTTAGAGAAAGTTGCCAAAAACATCGGAGATGCAAAAAAGGGCGCCTCGCATTATTTTTGCCCAGAGTCGAGGTGAAATAAAAAAATGCGCCTCGCTTTTCTGATTTATATAAAAGCGAGGATACATGAAAGAAAATTCTGTAAGGGTTTTATTGAAGTGAAAATATTTCCTCGCTTTTATATAAATCAGAAAAGCGAGGCTCATTTTTTTTATTTCACCTGGACTCTGGGCAAAAATAATGCGAGGCGCCCTTTTTACTTTCTCTTACCTATATGTTAAAATACATATGTTCCGGAATATACATATATATTTAGAGAAAGTCAAAAACCCGATGTCGAGATTTTGATGGATATACACGTTTTGAGATTCCCTGAATCCAAAAAAATTGTTTTCGCGATATGGCCTGTCTGTGTTTCTCTCTGGATTCAATTTAAAGCATGAAGGAATTGAGATAGGATATGTGTATATGGATTTGAAAATTTCGGGGGGGGGGGGGGGGGACGCTGGCCCCCTCGGCTCTCCCTTATATACGCCCCTGTTTTGGATCCCTTATTAAGACCCTTATCCGTCAAAACATGCAAACAGCTTTGCCTCCTAAGGCCCCTTAAGTAGCAATTTACAAGATATATGAAGTAAAAAAAAAAAAAAAAAAATTAATAAACTAATTGAAAAATTAATTTTAGTTAGATATATTGAAAGCATAAATCAAAAAGATATTTGAATAAATAAAAACTCTATTCTTCATTCAAATCGAATTAGTTTGAACAAGCTTGATGCTTGATGGCTGTTTAGAATAATCGCGTGTGAAGAGAAAGAAGTTATGTCTTGAAAACAAGATGGATAGATATAAAAACAAGAGAGTGAAAGAGAAAGAGTGATCCGAGCATCGCGGGAGATCCAGTGCGACCTTTCACCTTATTCACGGCAAATAACATAAATAACGCCATTAAAAAATCTCCCGCAGTGGCACCCGACT
Organism: Euborellia annulipes; assembly: GCA_023213315.1. NCBI lineage: Eukaryota > Metazoa > Arthropoda > Insecta > Dermaptera > Anisolabididae > Euborellia > Euborellia annulipes. The sequence goes on along the minus strand of JAKCPI010026007.1, from coordinate 14,579 downwards.
GGGCAACAATCTCTCTCTCTTTATATATACACTTTAATAATAAATTAATATTAGAAAAAAAAAAAAAAAACAATAATGTAACGCATTCAAGTAACTTTTTTTTTTTAGTTTCATGCATTGAAATCACTTAAATAATTAATATTTTTCAGGAAATAAATTCAATAAATTAAAAAAAAAAAAAAGATATGAATATAAATTAAACATTAGTAAATTATTATATCCTTAGAAGAGGTTTTTAAAAGAATGTCGTGTAATGAAGGCTTGCCTATTGGTCGAATGATTTATTGGATAAACAAAACAAAGTAGTTTCGAATTCGTAGTTGGAAATTTAAATAATATTCCTACTTAAATAGGTTTTTTTACTTTTTTTTTTTTTATAATGTAACTAATATTTATCTTGATATTATTTTGCATATTTAAAACAAACACGTACGTAAGCAGGGTGACAAAGTCAAAGAAAATTGTAGAAAATATTTGAAATATAATATAGGAAAAATATTCGAAGATGTAAGAGCGAAAAAATTGTGAGTAAAAAAAGGAAAAAAAAATCTGGTGTGACTTAACGCAAAGCAGATTTTTTTGTGATGAGATAGATTCAGTTTCCCATAACACCATGGGCGTATAAAAGGGGGGGCCGAGGGCCCCGGAAATTTTCCAAATGCATATACTGTACATATATAGGGATATACAGACATTAGCGGGTCTCACCCCCCCCCCCCGAAATGTTTGATCGGCCCCCACAGTGCGAAAAAATATAGCCCTGTAAAAAATTTTTTTTTCCGCAGGGTGAAAAACTTTGATTCCGCAAAAGGAAAAATATTCAGCGGGGCGGCAAAATTTCCGTGTCTCTATAAAAAAGGTAAAATGATTTTCACGGTCGGGAAAAAATTTTTTTCGCACCTCAGGGTGGGAAAAATTTAGTTTCTTAAAAAAAAATTTTCCGCAGAAAAATTTTTTGAATTCAGGCTCCCACCTGGACTTCCATCTATACATGACTCTATAGTGAGTGAGTTATGGAAGTCTGGGGGTATACTTTGCCTCTATAAAAACGATTTGTTTGTTTTTTCATTGGGCCACCGTATTAAGGGCAAGTTGACACACTCAAAAATTTACAAAAAAAAAAAAAAATGTACTAGCTAAACCATCAACAAAAAATATACAAAGGTAGATAAGACTTCAAAGTATTTTATGGTATATTTACTTAAGAAAAAATCTTGATACACTCCCCAAAAAAAAAAAAAAATCATAAGTAAAAAGTGAGTCAACTAGCCCCGGTCCCCGGTCTAGACAAAGGATTAGTTATTGGAAAGAAAAATAAAGATAAAATAACGATTAATTTAAATAATTTATATAAATAACTTATCTCTCTTAAATAAGGCACTTTACATTGATTGGTTCATGAGTAGATAATAAGATTTATATAAATTTCCATTAAACGGAAATTCAGCTACATACGAGTATTCACAATTAAAAAAAAAACAAAAATATAAAAAAGATATTGCATATATAAATAAATAAATAAATAACCAAATTGATTGGATATTAATTATAAATAAAAAAAAAGAAATATTCATCATTCAAAAAGAGTATCGCTGGTAACCGTTGGCTCTAGTTGAAACATTATAGTTTTGATGAGGCGAATTAAGTTAAAACACAAGGTAGTATAAATAATACATAGAAACATATAACCTCGTATTTTAACTTAATTTGCCCGATTAAAACATGGAATTTAGATCAATTGTCATCGACGACGTCAATTTCTGGCTCTTGCTGAGTCGAGTCCGGCCTCCCTTGCTCTTCTTTAATTGGCTTGTCCGAAGAAGAGGAAGAGCTGAGTATTTGTGCTGAAGTTGTTGAAGTGGGGTTGGAAGTTGCTGGATGTTGTTGTTGTTGTTGTTGTTGACTTTTCAATTCTTTGCTATGCCGCCATTTCATTCGTCTATTTTGAAACCAAACTTTCACCTAATAAAATCAAAATACAAATCAAAAATTAATTTATTTCAGGGTAAATGAGAGGGGGAATTTTGAGGGCTGGTTATTTTTAAAATATTTCATAATTTCAGCTCAAAAAAGGGAATGTTATTGTTACTTTCTCTTGCCTATATATGTATTATAATTAGGAACCGACCGAATATTCGGTTTCGGTTAGTTTCGGCCAAAAAGTAGCCGAAATCTGAGTTTGAAAAGATGAGTTGAGACTCTCATGCAAAAAAAAAGGTCAAATGATTTGTTCTTGAGAAAAAAATTTGAAAAAATAAAATTTCCCTGCAGGGCGGAAAATTTGGTTTCGCAAAAAGGGAAGGAAAATCGGGGTTTTTTGCCGCGGGGCGGCAAAAATTCCGTGTCTCTAAAAAAAAGGTCAAATGATTTCCACGGTCGGGAAAAAATTTTTTGCAGGGCGGAAAACTTTAATTCTGCAAAAACAAAATTTTTCGCAGGTCGGGGCCGAAAAAATTTCTTTAAAAATTCTTTAAAAAAAATTTTCAGCAGAAAAATTTTTGAGTTAAGGCCCCCTATAAATAATAAACTACAAGGTGTTATTTTACAAAACAATTAAGAAAATAGCGTTATTTTGGTTTGATTTAATTAGTAAAAATAAAAACTACTTTTATTATTCATGTAGCTTTCAAAAAATTAGTTTTAAGATATTTTTTAAATTAGAAAAAAATTTCTAAATTATTTTAAATTTATAATTTATAAATTTCTATATTATAAAAATCATGAAAATTGGAAAAAAAATTTTCATGACCCCGACGTGATTTGAACACGCAACCTTCTGATCTGGAGTCAGACGCGCTACCGTTGCGCCACGGAGTCCGGACATCCAATTTACTCGCTAAACTGCCTTTTAATATATTGCAATTAATTTAGAATTTTACTTTTTAATTTTTCCTATCATCTATTCACGATTGGGGTGGATTAGATGTTGAATTTGTTATTAATTATGCAAATAAATTTTTAAATTACCTATTGAAAAAAATATAATTTGAACATTACGTGAATTTAAATTTATTTAAGGACTTTTTCGGCCTCAGATACCCAGTCTTTAAATTATTTCAATTGATTGGTAGCCAATTCAAGAGTTTTAAATTTTTTCGGCTCTATCCGACGTCATGGCGTCATTCGAAGGGGGGGGGAGGCGTTTGCCGCCTCCCAAGTGCTCTGCTTTTTAAATTTTATATTGTTCTTAATAAATAATAAATTTGAGATACCTATTTGGAAGTAAATTTTAAGAAAAAAGTTCCCCCCCCCCCCCCCTAAGAAAAAGTTGAAATGACGCCACATCTAGATCCAGAATTCTTTACCTTTGAGCCACAAGTCAAGAGTAAATAAAAAACTAAAATTAATATTTGTTCCAGGGCATGGGCGAATATAGAAATTTTTTTGGGGGGGGAAGAGGCTTTTAATGAAATAATTTTTTCACACGGAATTTTTGCGGAACATTTTTTCTTTTGCGGAACCTAAGTGTTGGAACACCCTGCGGGGAAAAATTTTTTGCGGAACTATATTTTTTCGCGGCCAATCAAATATTTCGGGGGGGGGGTCCTCGGCCCCCCTTATATACACCCCTGTTCCAGGGGGAGTACAAAAAATCTATCCAGTATATTTTGACCACATCAGAGAGATTTTAATTTTTTAGAAAAGTCGAAAAATCCAAACAAAAGATAAATAAATATTCTTATTAGGAACCGACCGAATATTCGGTTTCGTTACGGTTTCGCCAGTTTCGGCCAAAAATCATGTTTCCCGTAGTTTCGGTTTCGGCCAAAAAGTGCCACCTTCCCCGAAACCAGAGTCTGAAAAAATGGGATGAGACTCGCATCCAAAAAAAAAAAAAACAAATAATTTCATTGAGGGAGAAAAAATTTTAGTCTCCCTAAAAAAAAATCTGTGTGACTGCACACACAATTTCTCTTAGCTTCGTAATCGAAAGTTGTACTGTCTTGTCTCCCAGATTTTTTGTGTCACATTATTTAGTTTCCGACATACTACATTCATTTTCAAGTTGTAAAATTTATAAGTATGGCAAAATATTAATATTTCGTTGCCATGCATCCATTTCTCCTATCTTTTCTATGGAGTACAAGAGAAGTGTCTTCAGAAGATTTCAATCACAAAATGAGAATATACATTTTAAAGAGAATCTAAAAAATAATTGAGTTTTGAATTTAAAAAAATCGTTGGAGCAAATTTAGAGAAAATCGAAAAAAACTAAAAAAGTGCATCAGTAAAGTACTAGTGCTTTTTTCGATTTTGTTCAAAAGCTTCGTGTCACTCCCATGGGGGTGGCTAACTTAAATATAAAATTTCAACCTCCTAGCTCTTTTGTTCTTGAGATATTTTGTTCACAGACAGACACACACACAGACAGACAGACTATGTCCGAAAACCACTTTTTGGATTCAGGGGACCTCAAAACGTTATATCCATCAAAATCTCGACATCGAATTTTTGACATGAATCCAATACTTTCTCTCTCTATATATATTAACATATATATAGAGGTAAGAGAAAGTAAAAATTAGGTGTTAGCTGTGTCTTCTACACAGCCGGTGGCTTTTAACGGACAACGTCTTTTGCTTGATTTCAAAAAAAAAATTTTTCTCTTACCTATATTGAAATATAAAGAGAAAGATTGTTTTTTTTTTTTACTAGTAGTTTGTTTTCATAAATAAACATGTTCAAACATTTTCATTGAAACAATATATGACAGGTGTGGCCAAACTTTTATCCATTTCGGGCGACATATGCTTAAAAAATGGGTTTTTCGAAAAAAAACCAATTTTGGAGTTAATTACTCGGGATTTTTTTATTTATTCTATTAGAGGTTTTCTTTCTGCACCAAATGACATCCCATTTAGTCTGATCTGATTAGCCGTTCGGAATCTACAGGGGTTTAAACTTTCAAATTAGAATTTACCGCAGCGCGGTAAAATTAAATGATAGGAAAAAATAAATGGTGAAATCTTTAGCTGAAAACTCAAACTTTCTAACCGTATATTTCTCATAATTATACCTCTTAAGACAGAGGAGTTATTCAAGCCAATAAACTTTTTCTGCATGCCCCTCTAACACCACTATAGACACATGATTTGTAAGACGTTGTCACGTCAAAAGGTAAAATGATTTTCACGGGAGGGAAAAAAATTCAAAAAACAAAAAGTAAAATGAAAAAAAATTTTTATAGGAAATACAAGTTTCGGTTTCGGATACGGTTTCGGCCGAAACTAAGGGTGAGCCGAATATTCGGTTTCGGTTTCGGTTTCGGCTGAAAATCTTGTTTCGGTCTGACCCTAATTCTTATTAGCTTCAACTTAGATGCAAAGTTAAAAATATATTTCATATATAGGACAAGAGAAAGTAAAAAGGAGAGAAGACTTTTTTTTTTTTTTTTTTTTTAAAAAAAACATTCACACTTTTTCTCATTCACACTCACACTCACACACACATTCACACTGTCTTTTCGGCAGCTCAGGCCATATAAGACATTTACGATAACCGTTATTTATGAATTTATATATTAGGGCCAGGCATTTTTATTTAAGCCATCTGGACCAGAGAGCACTTTAAAAAACCCTTTCTGCTAGATAATTGACGGAGATCTGACCACTCGAAAGGTTTTTTTTTTTTTTTTTTTAAAGTACCTTCGGCCCTTATAATTAGAGGTAGTCAATAAATATTGTGACTCAACGTAACGTTGTATGTCTTCACCTTCCTCAGGACCGAGAAGATTGTCAATTCTTGGAAAAGTAACCGAAAGGTGGCCTTAAAATATTGCCATTATTTAATGACTTACACCCATCTCTAAATCATGTTCAGCTTGTTGAAGAATATTTCAAAAATTCAAAATTTAATAACTACTTGTGCGTCGGTGAGTCCAAGTGTCGCCGCCAGTTGCCGCCTATCGGGTTTTGTGATGTATTTTTGTAGTTGGAATCTCTTCTCCAGACCTTTTCGTTGTAAATTGGAAAATACGGCCCTGGACCAAGAACGTTTTCTTTTATTTACACTGGTGGTAGTCCCTGTGCGATCCAGAGGAATCCCTTCATTTACTAAAACTGAAAAAAAAAATCTATTAAACACCTAGCCTTTTAATAATTTTGATAATGTAGTAGAAAAAACTCATTTTTTTATTTCGAAGTTGAAATAACGCCGAAAAGTTGCGAATTTTATAGACAAAAAAAAAAAAAAAAAATTACGGTTGACATCTTCTGGGCGCGCATAGGCCCTAATGTTTAACATATTTTTTAAATCTTTGAATAAGATGTTTTCGTAATGTAATAGTTTGTACCGTCTTCAAAAAGAGACTAAAAACTTTGTGTTTTAACTTCGTTTAGATCATTTGATATCTTCTGGTCGCGCATAAGCCCCAAAATGTGCCAAAATAATGAACAAGTTACATTTTTACGAGTTTTTTTTTTAATCTTTAATATACTTTTTTTAAACGTAATACAGTAGTTACCGTGTTTTTATTTTTGATCATAAGAACATTGTGTTTTATTAGGATATGAATTCAAAAATTAAAAAAATAATCTCAAAAATGAAGTTTTTTTCATTTTTTGTCAAACTTTAGGCCCTATGCGCGACCGGAAGATGCAACCGATTTTGATTATTTTTATTTTTTGTTGTCTATATAATTCGCAACTTTTCCGCGTTATTACAATTTCGGAATCAAAAAATGTTTTTTCGGCACACCTTATTGTGTAGTCTATGAATTTATTAAAATTTAAAAATGTTAGCATTTCGGTCGCTCTCGGGCTTGGCGTAGTTGGTAGCGCGCCTGCCTTGTGTTCCAAGGGCCGGGGGTTCGGATCCCAGGCAGTCAGATGATTTTATTTAAGCCATTTGGTATCCAAATATTTTTTCGGACGGGAAATAAAAAATTTTTGAGATCAGGCCCCCACCGAAAAAAATTTCTATATACGCCCCTGATTGACTTTTTTACTTTTTACTTATGAAATGCAAGTGGTCAAGTTTGTATGGAAAACTAAATAGGCCTATATCTCGACACAAAAAATCTGGTGTGAACAGCACGGGGCACAACTTTCTCTTACCGAACCACACAACGTGCAGTCACACCAGATTTTTTAAAAATTACATTCAAATTATGATTTTATTTTCAATATCGAAAATTATTTGAATTAAAAAAAAAAAGATGCCATTTCATTTTTTCTCTTAATTTTAAATATTCTTGGTGCGAAATTAGAAAAAACAAAAATCAATATTTATTTTAAAATAGTCCAGCTGACATCGATCAGAAAATGATTGTTTCAAAGAAATTCTATAAGCAAAGAGACTCAAAGAATCTAGGACTCTTTGCTAAGAATACGAAAATTGACTCGTTATATAAAAAGGTAATAATTTTCAATAAAAGCGATCTTTTTATTTAATGTGTTTATTAATTTAGAAAATGCATTTATTTGATAAACATAAATTTCCGCCTAAAGTTCAATGTTTATTTCCTTTTTCATTCATTCGTTCATTCATTCATTAAATTTAGATGTGTATATAATAATAATAATCAGTGCCATTGTTGTGAATCATAACAATCTTCTTTTTTTTAAAAGGATTGTTGTTTATTTATCACCGTTTTTTTTTCCCCGCCCATTTACTTTATACATAAACAGTGAGTGAATATTTCGCTGGTGGTATTTTGTTTCATTGATCTAATTTTATCTCTTAGACAATAGCAAGTGAAGCCAGCCAAGCATATGTCTTTCTACCATAAAAACTTGATGATTAGAGATCTCCTCTTGCGTTTGTTTATAACAACTCTTTCGTGGTTATATATTTTGGAAACAATAACAATTCATTCGTTATTTTCAGAGCTTTATCGGTTTTTTTATAAACAAAATATTTATATTTCGTATTAATAGGTCCTCTTAGCAATAAGTATTTTCTAAATGATGGGGAATGAATATACAAAAAAAATATCTGATGTGACCAACACTTAACAGGCTGATTGATTAACCTACATATTCCTATTCAACGCATTAATCCAGTGATTCCCAAACTGTGAGGCACGCCTTGCTAGGGAGGCGCGAATATTAGCCACAGCGAGCAATTTTCTAAATGATTGCTAAAGTCTTATAAATAAAATAATTAATAATACAATAGGCAGTATTAATAAATATTTTTGCACAAAAATATTTGTAGGACTAGTTGCAGGACTGTATTTCCAAATAGGCTGGAGCCTCTAGCAACAACAAATAGAGGGGCAGCTTTCCTAAAAAAAAGATATAATAATTTCCACGGAAGGGAAAAATAATTTCCGGGGAAAAATAATTTTGCTTCCCTAAAAAAAAAAGGTAAAATGATTTTTGTGGAAGAAAAATAATTTCGTTTTCGGGGCGGCAAAGGGGCTTTAGCCTATAGGCGACATACTCTTGAATCCGGCCGGGGGGGGGGGGCGTCATACGTTTAAATATTTTTAAGGGAGGCGTGGTAACAAAGTTTTCAAACCACTGCATTAATCGATGAAATTTTATTTATAGGCCAATTTTATATTTTTTAGACAGAAAACTCAATGTTTTAGTTGAATTATAGGCAACCCGCTTAACAGATAAGCATCTTCGGTAGTGGAAAGATAGGAGTCTTAAATAAAGGTTATTAAATTAAAATTTCATTTTTGAATAGTCTCTAGGCGGTACTAGGTGATTTTTATTTATAAAAATATCGTCGCTTGCATCACGTAGTGACGTATCTCAAAAAAATCAAAAATTCAGATACAACGCCGTGTCCTGGCCTTCTTTACATTATCACAAAGTGACGAATCTGTATTTCCATGTTTTTTCGTATTATTTAGGTTTTTTGGTTTTGCGTATCTATACATTTAAAATAACAACACGAACTATAAACAGCTCTCCTGAAAAATGATAAATATTGAGATACGCCACTACGGGCTTCAGGTGACGGTATGTGCCATTGATTTTGAAAGTGGGGCAAGTCCAATTTGTGAAAAAAAAAGAGTTAGGACTAACAAGTGTAAGTCTCAAATTAACATAAACTTTCTGTTTTTAATCAATTCAGCATAAATAACTTTTATTATAAGCCCGAATAAAAATGATTAAAAATGATCAAGGGATACATACGCCCGCACCAGGGACACACACAGTAGATCGAAAGTGACCAGAAGAAAAATGTGTGTCCCTGGTGCGGGCGTGTGTATCCCTGGGTGTTGCTCTAGGTTCACTATGCAGACCTGCTTCGGGCTTGTGTATCCCTCGATCATTTTTAATCATATTTATTCGGGAATATACACTTGTTTCTGGAAAAGCATATGCTTACTAATACTTTTAAACACAAACTCTTCAATATCTCGATCGAAACCAATGGACTTGCCCCACTTTGAAAAATGAACTGCTCACATAAAAGAAATTTTGGAGTTTCGGGGTGGTTCTAAGTCGATATCCCAAGTCTGTAGAATTAATACACAACTTATGGTCAGTTCGAGCTGAATTCAGTCCAAGTTAAACTTTGTTTGTCCTGAAGTTCAACTTGAATTGAGTTTTACTTGAGCAGAGTTCAACATGAACGGAGTTCAACTTAAACTGAGTTTCTTCAATTTCTTCAATATTTGAATACAAAATTTGTATTTTGCTTTCGAAGGCAGATGGTCGAGGAGGCGCAGCCCGCCGAAGGCAGGCTTTGCGATTAGTTTACTTATAAATTCAAATAAACACGTGTTTATACGCATAATATCTATTATTGTATGCAATACATCATCCAATAATCTGACATTTTTTCGTTCTTAAGAAATGATCTCAAAACTTCTTCAAATATACTCGTATAGCCCAAATAATATCGGCCAATCAAGAAGCAGAAGGAACTTAGCAGCTAGGAGATTAAATAAAAAAAACATTTTATTTAATTTTTATTTGCCGACGTTTCGGTCGTCTATCATTGAATCCAAGACCCCAAGCAAGCAAATGATAATTTTTATACATATAAAATTAAAAAAGAAATTGTATATGATTACAGTAAACATTAAAATACCTAAGATCGATAATTGTTGACAATGATTTGCTCTGATGAAGGTCGTGATAGACGACCGAAACGTCGGCAAAAAAAATTTAAATAAGAGATTTTAATCTCCTGGCTGCAAAATTCCTTCGACTTCTTGATCAAATCTCCACAGCCATAAGATATTAACTTAATATCGGCTACTTTTTTTTGACTTTTAAAAACATTTAATAAATGACAAGCCAATTTTCAGATTTCGCAAACTCACAGCGCCGGTATACAGTGCTCCCTTGACGGTAGGCAACCAAAATTACCACCTCACTAATGTATCCGATTAATCGCTGCTGACCTCGTCTAGAGCAAACTATAAACATATTCATCGAAAAATCCAATAGTAGAAGATGTTGCCTATTAGACAAAAAAATCTGGTGTGACTGGCGCACAGCACACAACTTTCTCTTACCCTTCGGTAAGAGAAAGTTGCGCACTGTGCTGGCCACACCAGATTTTTTGTGTCGAGATATATTTAGTTTCCGATAGCACCTTAGTTTCAAACTTGCATTTTAAATGTTGACTGCTTCAAATAAACTATGGTTATTTTTCAAAATTTTAATCTCATATTTGGACATTTTATACACAATATAGAATCGTAAATAAATACAAAATTTCATAAGAATTGGAAAATAAAATTTTAAATGCCTAAAAAGTTCTAAAGGGGACCCCCTTTTGAATCTAAATTAACATACAAATCCCTATAGGAAATTAACATTGTTTCTATGCGAAGATAAGGTGGAAAGGGAATTTAAAAAGAGTAGAGAGAGACGATAATGTTTGCAAGTGAGAGAGAGACATATATGTTTTCTTTGAAACAATTAGGGCCGGTTGCTTCATCCTGGGTGAGTTTGTTAGCCCCGGGCTAAATGGCTTTTTTTTGTAATGCAGAAACCCTCTTCCGGGGGAACAAATCATGTTCTGTTTGTGAAGTTTGCAACTCCATTAAGGCATCTTATAAAAATTATTAAAAATAAAAATTGATATTATCACCCATATTTTAAATAAATATTATTAATATACATTTTAAATATAAGAATTTAATTTTTTTTGCTAAAATTTGAAAATTTTCAAAAAAATAAACAAGATTTATTGGTGTTCACATAACAATTTGTCAATTGTTCCAATCTTCACAACTATTTTGACAAATTGCCAGCTGTGTGGCTCAAATAAAGATAATTTCAAAAAGAAATATATCTTTTATTTTCACCTGACAAGAAGTAATATCAAGTGAAAATATTTATATAAATATTTAATATCAATATTATATCAATTTGCATTCAATTTGAAAACAAATAGTTTTATTAACAAGACATGTGCAATGCCTTAGATGAAGTTAGGAGAATATTCAACAACTTGCAATATCCTGGATATAAGAGTATAATCCTGATTGACATAAAATGAATAATAACAAAAAAACGGTAGATTCCAGATTGCATTTATATTATTTTTTACATTTATATGGGTGAAATTAGAATGCTTGAGTTCATAATACATGTTCGTACGTGTCAACCCAGGGCTAAATCTTAGCCCCACCTTTGGGCCTGGGCTAACTTTAGCCCGGACCTTGGCTCCAATTCCCCATATATCTATATGAAATTACTCAAAAGTGAGGTTAACTCAGGGCTAAATATGGCGACGAGATCTGATGCAAGCGGGCCTTAGCCTATAACATATTTTATAAAATATACAACATTTCATCATTTTATTGATAAAATAAGTAGAATATAAGGTAAAATAACAAATATATGTACTTCTAGAATACTTCTTTTAGCAATAAAATGATGAAATATCGTATATTTTACTATAAAAATAAAACTGAAGTGGGTTTCTGCACTACAAAAAAAGTCGGGGCTAACAAGCTCACCCAGGATGAAGCAACCGGCCCTTAAAGACACAAATAAATTTAAAAAAAATGGGAATTTAAATAATAATTGATTTTTAATCTAATAAAAAGAAAAAGATTTAAATTCCGTTACCATGGCAACCATTTCTATCTTTCCTATGAAGAACAAGAGTAAAGTGGTCTTCAGAAGATTTCAACGGCAAAATGAGAATATACATTTTAAAGAGCATCTAAAAAATAATTGATTTTTGAATTTTAAAAAAAATCCTTGGAGGGAATTTTGAGAAAATCGAAAAAAACTGAAAAAGTACATCAGTAAAGTACTAGTACTTTTTGGCCGATTTTGTTCAAAAGCTTATTTTGAGCGTGTGGGAAGGTACCTAAGTTAAATTTAAAATTTCAATCCGGTAGCTCAATTCCTTCATGCTAAAAATCTGTCCACACATACAGACACACGCACGCACGCACACACACACACACATACATACACACACACACACAGACCAATTTGCGGGACCCACTTTTTTGGACTCAGGGGACCTCAAAACATGTATATCCATCAAAATCTCGACATCGAATTTTTGACATGATCGCAATACTTTCTCTCCTATATATTTCATATATAGGCTAAGAGAAAGTAAAATGAATAAACTCAAATCACTTATTCCTGCCGAAAGGTAAAATATATTTTTTCTTTCGTTAAATTGGCTTAGGCATATTAAAATGGATTTTTTTTATTAAACCCATTTAAAAGAAGAGAAGATAGAAGGAATAATTTATTTTGAAGAGTTAAAATAAATTTTATTACCCCAGCTATGTTAACTGTAACGATCGTATATAGAAAGAAGAATAGCGAGTGAGTGTAACAGATTGGACCCATCAAAATGTATAAATGTGTGAAAAAAGTAAAGCAAAAGGAAGAGAGAAGAGAGAAGAGTGTTTATGTAGAGTGAAGAGTGTTTATTAGAGAGAGAAGAGAGAAGAGAGAGAGCCAGCCTTCCAGCCTCCTGTTTCCTGCCTGGGGTGTTCAGAGCTCATCTCATTTCAACACTCGACACAGCCTCTGAATACATACAATATCATAATAATCCATCTGGGATAATATTAAGACGCAAAGTGATTTTTATTATAGACCCCTTACTTTGATAATTCTTAAAAAGTGCGGTTATCTCAAAAAATTGTTAAAATTAAGTAATTTATCATAATAGAAATTTTTTGAAAAACGTTTTAGGTAAATAATCACTTCCGGTTGACGGATATACTTCAAGATATAGAAATTTTGTGTAGAAATCACCATCTAGCTTTTTAAGACATTGTGTTCGGATGGACGATCACACCGAGATAATTTTAAAAATCTGATGTGAGTGGTCGTACAGCACCCACTTTTCTCTTATCTTCAGTAATTGTTTTCTGTGCCTCGAATAGCCGGGGGAGGGGGAAGGCGTTTTTTTAGAATTTCTAAAAGATCCTCTTTGAATTTGATTGAATTATTTCCTAATTTATATAAGTATCCAGAAAATTATATGAAATTAGAAATGAAAATTATTTTTCTTTAAAAAGTCTTCTTTCAACATGGAAAAATTCTTGCTAATTCTGGAGATATCCAGGGAAAAAGACAGATGGATGGACATTAGAGAATTATATCTACAGTGGCGTAGTGAGGGGCGGGTGCAAGGGGGTCATCATGCCCCGGGCGCTACTCACAAGGGGCGCCAAATGGTCCGCAAAACAAAAAATAATTTTAATGTCCGGAAAAGAATTTTCCGCGTGACGGGAAAATTTGATTCCGCAAAAAAAATAAAATTCCGCAAAATTTAGCCTCCCTAAAAAAAGGTAAAATGATTTTAACAGCAGGGCAAAAAATTTTCCGCAGGCAGGAAAATTTTTGAGTTTGGGCTCCCCCGAAAAAAATTCTATATACGCCCCTGTATAATGTTATATGGTTTTCGAATGGGGGGGGGGGGCGCTAAAAGGTATTGTAACCTGGGCGCGAGTTAAGCTCGCTACGCCACTGTATATCTATAGATAATTCTAATAACGATGCAAAGTGGCTGTAGATTTTAAAATGGATATAGCCGCCAAGGAAATTAAAAAAAGTTTTATTTAAATAATTAATCGCCGACGTTTTGCTCGCGAATCCCGACATTAATCTGGACGATTATATAGGTCTATTGTACAATTGACCATGGCAATTAAAAATAATACTCAACATCATGTATTTTGACAATTAAATCGTTCTGATGAAGTCCGAGCGAAACGACGGCGATTAGTTAATTAAATAAAGGTTTTTTATTTGCTGCTAGGTTTTCTATATCCATTTTAAAATCTACAGCTACTTTTCATTGTTATTAGAATTATCTATATAGACTATATAATTCTCTAATGTCCATCCAATGATCTTTTCCCTAGATATCTCCAGAATTAGTAAGAATTTTGAAACGAAATTTTTTTATGTTTAAAAGAAGACTTTTTAAAGAAAAAATAATTTTCATTCCTAATTGGATTTTCTGAATTATTAATTGTTGAATCTTTTTATATATAGGGAAATTCAATCAAATTCAAGGAGAAATAAAAATTCTAAAAAAAAAACGACGGCCCTCAATAACCCCACGCCTCAGGGAGGTGCCTAACTTAAATACAAAATTTCAACCTCCTAGCTCTTTTTCGTTCTTGAGATATTTTTGTTCACAGCACACAGAACACAAACACACACACAGAC